>RJWH01003663.1:0-139938 GCA_004363575.1 Solenodon paradoxus
TCCCTCTCTCTCTCTCTCTCTCTCTCTCTCTCTCTCTCTCTCTCTCTCTCTCTCTCTCTCTCTCTGTCTCTGTCTCTCTCTCTCTCTCTCTCTGTCTCTCTGTCTCTCTCTCTGTCTCTCTCTCTCTCTCTCTTTACACACACACCACACACACACACACACACACCCTGTTGGGTCTGTTTCTCTGGAGAACCCTAAAGATGCAGATATATATGGATGATGAGAAAATGATGGAAAAATCCTGGTTCTTTGATGACATATTGGCAAATTAACTCTAGTACTAGATTGCTTCCATATTTTCGTTGTATCCTGAAGGGGAGGAAAACACCGGGGAAGAGAGCCTTCGTGTGGAACTCATTTTAAATGGAACGCTCTGTTACTTGTTACTTGCCCCCAAACAGATCCATTTATCTGCCTTGTCTACTTCACAGTGTCATGAAAATAAAGTATGATTGTTAGGAGAAACCTCATTGAATCATGTAAATATGAAGCAATTGTCAGGAACCATTGGCATTTGTTTTATGAGAAAACTCAAATATGTCCCTTGGTTCCTGAGTAGACTATTTTCTATGGATTTTTGGAAAAAAATCAAATGTCTATAGTAATATAACAATGCAGGCACTCGTGAAGTATGAGATTAGTTGGAATTCAGCAACACTATATTCGGCACACTACTTCAACACTAATAAGGTAGAATATTTAACTACAAGGGAGAGAAATTTATGAAGGGGAAAAGTTCATGGATAGATTATTCTGAAACTAAAATAACTAAGGTAATTCAGTAGGAAAATGGTTAAGATAGGGGGAATTCGAAGAGTATGAAAATAAAGGTACCAGGAATTCTGACACTGATGGAAAAAACAATATGGCATTCGACAATACTTCTGCCGCTCTCTTCTTGCTCTGCATGTCCCTAGAGGTGTGTATGCACTTCCTCTCTTCATGCTGTGTCCTCTGCAGTCTCCTGTCATTGTTCCCAGACCAGACCACGTGCAGTTCAGTTTTTATGTGGCTCAGCCTTGACTACTGACAGACTTGCACTCACACTAAATCTGCAGCTGACAAGATGACGTAATGGTTAATAAAGGCGCGTGTCTGCACCGTCTGCAGGGCCAGACGATGCCGTGGCTCCACCTTGTTCCTGACTCTGGATTGACGCAGTATTTATTCAGGTGCAATGGAAAAGGACAATGTCAGCATCAAATACTTTTTGTAGAAAATTTGTGAAGATTCATAGATTGAAACTATGGTTTGGAGTGGACTGTTTTATGTGACAAAATGTAGAGTTTATTATGTGGAAAGCGCACGTAGTAGCCTCTAAACATTGGCTAAGAAACCTCAAATATTAACATTTTTTTGTCAATTTTATTTAAGCGTGGCAGAATGGAAAATTGTCAAACTTCAAGCAGCTGAAGAGTGAATATCTGTGGGAGAACAGAGTTTCTACATTGATACAAGGAAAAGAGGCATCTTCAACCCCTATCCGGGGTGGAGCAGCAGGGCTGCAGCCCAGGACAGTCTCAGGGAAAATGCAGCTTGGGATGTCTGACGCCCCCGTAGACACTTGTTTCTGTCTCCCCAGCAGGGCTGCCTCGGCCATCTCCCCAGACCACTGGCAAGGGCGAGGCGGAGACTTGGGGTCTATTTCCATCCCATCACTGCTGCCTGAGGAGAGAGGGAAGAATCTGTGTCTCCTGTGCTCCAGACCACAGACACTGCACAAAGAGACAGATGCTTCTACATCAAACTAAAGGCTTCTGGGCAGCACAGAAAAGTACCCCCCCAAACAAAAAGGCAACATGCAGATTGGAAGAAGGTATTCACATGTCACACCTCTGTCAAGGCATTGATATCCTGAATATATGAAGAACTCGTCACCCAACAACAATAAAACAACCCCATCCAGAAACAGACAAAATATCTGAATAGACATTTATCCAAACAAGATATGCGGATGGCCAGCAAGTACTTAAAAATGCTTGCCATCACCTATTATTAGGGAACTACAGATGGAAACCACCATGAGGAATCGCTTCACAACTGTGAGAAGGGCTTACACAGAAGACTGAAAAAAGATATTGGTGAGTATTTGGGGGAAAGAAATCCTCATGCATGGTTGGTGGGAATGCAAGTTGGCGCAGCCTCCAGGGAAGCGGTATGAAGATTTCTCCAAGAATTAAAAACTGAACCATCGCATGAGTCCAGCAATTCAACTACTAGGTATTTATAAAAAGAATGTAGGAACACTTATTTGAAAACAGGTATGCACCCCTGTGTCCCATGTTGATTACAACACTTTTCATTACAGACAAGTCATGAAAACAACCTAAACACCCATCAGCAGGTGACAGGATGAAGACCTTTAACGCATACAGTGGGATGCTACTCAATTTTAAGAATTATAAAATGAAATGAAATATCACCATTTTCAGCAATGTGTGTGGAAGCTAAAGTGATTACTAAGTGAACTGAGTCACAGGAGGAGAAAAATGTTGGGCGTTCTCACTCATGTGTGATATAAAGAAACAAACAAGATGGCAATGATGATAGCAGAATACAACAGAAACAGCTCTTGGACTCAGACAGCAGAATGGCGGTCACCAGATGAAGGGGGTGGAGCGGCAGGAATGGGGAGACCGGTCAGTGGGTGGGTGTGCGTGGTCCTGGAATGGCAGCGTGATGCTCTGTAATCTGTGCACTTCTCGCAGGGTGAAGCCGTAGCTTTGAAATGAATGTAGATTGTAAATCAACTGTACATCAGATAAACGCAACCCACCGCAACCAGCCCAGTTAGAATGATTTTGGTGGTCAACGTGAATTAAGGACATGTATTTTCCCATGAGGATAAATCGACAATAAGTTGAAAAGTAAGTTTGCATGTAATTCTTTATAAGTATCAGGGGCATCTGAGTCAGTAGTCCTGCTTCTTAGTCCTCCAACCTGCAGCAGTTCCTCCCTCATCGTCTTTCCATTCAGCATCATTTCCTTATAATGGCGATGGGAAAAGTAAAACCAGTTCCCAGCAGGGCCGTAGTTGTGTGGCGTTGACACCTTCCCCTGTCAGTGTGGCTTTCTCCACGACTCCAGTGTCCTCCTGTGCCCATAAAACAATCCGGCAAGGGTCACTGGCGTGCCTACATCGTCCCAGTCATGGTACGGGTGTGAGTGCGAGTTTTCGTGTGGGGATGTGAGTCATGTGCGAGTGTTGAGTGTGTATGTGTGCGTGTGTGTGTCAACGAGTGAGAGACAGAGCGAGCGTCGCTGTGGTGGAGAGTCGTCCTATTCAGGGTGGGGTCCCGCCTTGAGCCCGGGTCCCAGCGCCGCTCTGGTTACCAATGGATGGGAATAAACAGGTTAGAAAATGAGTTAATTAATGAAACTTTTTGTTGTATATTAGAAGTGCTTTCGGTCTTATATAAAAATTAGGTGATGTTGCTGCTGGGTCAGGCTCCAGTTACCTATGGATGGGGAATAAGGTTAGAAAATGAGTCAATTAATTAATGACTGTTATTGCGGCATATTAGAAGACACAAAGGGTCTTTATATAGAAATCAGGTGATGTTTTTATGATCATGAATATGTCATAGGAACTTAATATATCCATGAGCTGATGGTAAAATCTATTCGGTCATAAATCATTTTACCTAAAGTTACCTAAAGTTAACGTGATGATGTTAATTAAGGAGTTAATATACATTGCTTTAGGGAAGCAATAGATGTGACCTAGGTAGACATATAGACATATTCTGCACAGTATAATTTATTAATGGTAAGAATTAGAAGCAAAACGAATATTTAAAAATGACACTAAATAATTGATAAGTGGGAAAATGTAAGAGGAAATATGCAACTACTGAAAACAGATACTGGAATAACATTTAATTCTTTTGGAAAAATACTCAGAATATGATCTTACAGGGAAATGTTAGTCTACAGAGACAAATGCTCACCATAATCTACATTACACAATAGCATTCAAATTTTATTTTATTTGAAATATGCTTTGGGATTTTCCATTTTCCAACAAATTGCATTGCTTTATTAAATTTAAAACACAGTAATGATTTTTGAAAGATAAACGTATGATGACAAAACCAAAGAAAATTGCTTTTTTCCCTTGGACATAATTTTGTAATGATTAATTATGAACTTGCCTCTGATTTCTGATAGCCTGAAGTGCAAATACCTGGGCTTCATTACACTTAGAAAGCGAGCGTGAATGTCTCTCATAATTGTAATGACAGGAGTATTTATTGACTCATTAATATTTATGATGAAACATAGTTAACAGTAATTTAAGAAATGATTTTCAGAATCTCCTTCAAGCAAAAAAGCGACAGAGGTTTTTACATTGGAAGTTCCTCTGAATTTTTGTCATTTGTGCTACATGGATGGACCTGGAGGGAATCCGCTCAATGAGGTCAGTCAGGAGAAAAATACAGTTTGCATGGCTTCACTCAGATGTGATAGAG
Organism: Solenodon paradoxus; assembly: GCA_004363575.1. Lineage (NCBI taxonomy): Eukaryota > Metazoa > Chordata > Mammalia > Eulipotyphla > Solenodontidae > Solenodon > Solenodon paradoxus. Next base: position 4,473 of record RJWH01003663.1, read on the forward strand.
AGAGAAGCCAAGCAAACAAAGGAACTGCATCGCAAAGACAGACTTCTAGTCAATAAAAGAAAATCAGTGGTTGCAGGCAGAGAAGGCGGGTGGAGGGGAGGGGAACCGGAATAAAGAGGGTGAGCTGTCTAGTGAAGGAACAACTGCACTAGGGGTGAAGTCAATGTCTTACATACAGATGTGGATTTATTTTGATGCACACCTTAAACCTACATAATGTAATGGTGCAATGTTCCTTCTATAAAAGGAATAAAAGATGAAACAAAAACCTGTCCCCTCCAAAAATAAATGGTCAAATCCAGTAGCATTAGAAAGTAATATCATTTTCAGTTTCTCTGAAACTGAAATGCTCTGCAACCAAGTGACATTTCAAGCTTGAAAGGTGTGTTATCTTTCCCTGAAGTAACTCCTAAATATTATTTCAACTGTTTGTTTTCTTATGCACTCACCCTCTTTATGCTATGTAAAAGAATCTGTTTGCCATCAGAATGCATTTTAATCCTTTTGTCACATAATGTCGTGACCCAGACTGGTCGGAAGTCACAGCTGCGATCAAGTCTGAACCCAGGTGGTGAAGCTCAGAGTCCATCGAGCTCCCAGCTTTGAGACGGAGGCTCCGTGCTACACGGCTGGTGTTTTCAACAAGTTCCACGGTGTTTGAAAAAAGGGTCCTATATTTTAATTTTGCACTGAGCCCTGCCAATTAGACAGCAGACCCCACCAGCAATTCTGGTGGGGGCTTGGGGGAGGGCGACAATAACACTGATGTCACAGGTGCAGCCTCTGTGAGAAAGGGAGATGCGGGGCGGCCCTCTGTCAAATGTTCTCAGGGGGCATCTCCCTGACGGCTGACTTCTTCCAGGTTGTGCTTGGAGCTCTGCTCCCCACATTGGTGCTGCCTTCAGGCCCTCGGGGGCTCAGTATTGGGACCCAGAGGGCCCCCACAGCTCTGGGACTCTGTCTCTTTATGGTCCTTTCCGGGAGGAAGACGCCTCTTCTCCCAACCTTTCACTCACAGTTCTAAACTTCAGCCTGGCTGACTTAGGAGAATCTGATGAAAACAATGAGAAATCACTAGGACAAGGCACAGGTGGGATGATGCCCACTGGTCCAGCCTGGACCACAGGAAGGCCCTAAAGAGAGGTGAGTGTCCTTTCTGATGGGCATCATGTAGAAGGGAAAGACACCAGGGACTTTGGGAAGTCAGGTTGGATGCTAGATGGGAAAATTCTGTCTTGAGGACCTTACCGAGAAAAGTTTATTTAAAAAATAGAGAGCAATGTCACTGCCTACTTACTTTTATTTGGGAGAGTAGAGAAGTTACATTAGTCGTTTCTTTGTATGTTGGTCATATATTGTCTGCTGTGTGGCTGAAGCTCAAATATTTCATGATCCATTGATCAAGTTGGATATAATAAACTGGAAGAGAGAGTTTCACAGATAAAACATAGTGAGATCAAAATGCTTTATTCCATGCTGATAGAAAAACAAATAAAAAAGGACACCAAAGAGAACTCGACTGAAAGAAGTTAGATAAATATAAGGCATTTGGCAGCATTGAGAGTAGGTATGTGAGGAACTGGGGTGTCTGCAACTTAGTGTAATTGAAGTTCTGTCCAGCAGTCTATGCTAGCAGCACCATGAGAAGGAATCCTCCTCTTCTAAACGGAAATTAGAGGCCAGTCCTCTTCTTCCAGTGAAACTAAAGTCTGTGCAATTTGTCAATCAGGCTTGTAGCATTTTCTTACTCTTCCAGGACGTAACCACTTGCCTTTCCAGAAACATTCCTCTTGTTAACTCCCAGGGCACAGCAAGTTAAATGCAGAATAGAAGAGGGGTTTCAGGAAATCAAGGGATTTTCTGAAACCGATTCTGACTGTTCCTAATGTATGTTATCACGGCCTTTATCTGGTACGGGTCTGTTACACACTTACCATGATGTGTCTGGTATTGGGGAGAAAATGCACCAATTCAGAACTTCCAACTGCATCTCACAGTAGAGATGGCCGCCTCTTCTGAGCAGTATGGTTGGTGTTTTAACCGAGTAAAATTCATGCTCAATGTCAATGTCACATTATTGTCAGTGTCACATTAACTTGAGAAAATAAATTCAAGTCTAAGCCTCATCAGGGATAATAGATAATAGGATTAAAAGTCCCACTGAGTGGTCAAAGGGAAGAGATAGGTTGATGGGAGGGTGGCAGAGATGTCGCTGATCTCTATGACTTGCGTTGGTGAGAAATCAGGTGCTCAGGCAGCACAAGTCTGTCCTCAATGAGAGAACAGACTCCAGAAGGGAGGAAATTACTCCTCTCCAGGTACACAGCAGAGATGAATTGAAAAATTCAGTTTTCTCCTTTCGACACCACAGGGTGCTCTGATGTTCTTTGAACTTTCTTACACATTCTGCTTTCTTCTTTTGAAAGGCATTCAGTTCAAGCAAAGGCCTTCTTTCTGGAGAAAATGGAAGTCCCCAACTTTTTTTCTTATAATTATCTCACAGTTGAAACCCTAAGCTGATGAACAGGTGTTTTGGGGATCTTGTCCAGGAACTGAAGGATCTTCAATTTAGGGGCAAAGCACAGGTGAAATCATGCAGGAAAGGGAAGCTGAGTGCATGCATTCCTCGGACGTGTGTCTCCACACAAGGCTCGGAGGCACGCCAGTTCTGGCTCTGCACTCAGGCTTAAGTAGAGATTCCCAACCCTCCGGGATTTTTAGATAGAGCGGAAAGCATTCATGCAAGAATCACACAAGCTAAATATAGATGGAATCAATCTAGAATTTAATAGGAAACAAAACCAAGCAAAAACCCCTTCATTTACATTTGGAGATAATGAAAAAAGTTTTCAGAGGAGGTGCCCTGACTTGATTTGGGGGCATTATGTCAGATGATGAGGCGTTTGAAGGAGATATAAGTGTTCTCTGCCCCTCTCATTATTGCCAAGCAGCTGCTTTGTTGGCACCAACCACAGAGGGAATTGCTCCCTTGTAGGGGTATCTCAGTGCTCCTCCACATGTGATTTGCCATGAGCCAGGCGACAGTCATCAAGGGTGAATGAAGGAAGGCATGGATGACTAAATGGAAGCCCTGGTTTTTGAGACAGGCAGAGTCTCTGCAAGGAGTATGAATCAGGTCTCATAGGACAGTGCCTCTGCTAGGTGAGGGGAAGACCAGAGACATGTGGATACAGGTGAGCAGGAGCTGATCAGGCAGAGGACAGGAGACTTTGCAGGGAACAGAGTCACAGAGAAGGACGACTTGAACTGTTGGAGGGCTGGAGAGCAAAGGTCTAACGTTCGTGAAGGCAGGATGCTTGGGGGCGTTGTTAGAGAAGGGGCTAGAAGTGTGCACAACCAACTATGGTGTGAAGAAGAGAAGCCTTCGTGTGTCTGCACCTCCAGGTCTGGTACAGCGGCACCAAATGAAAATGCATCACAAGATTGGGAGGAAGGACAGGGTCTATTTATTTTCTGCAGAAAATGGAGACAGAGGAGACCTAAACTTCAAGCGCTCAGTCTCCCTGAGCAAAAGCAAGCAAGGGCTTTTAAAGAGGAGTCTGAGCTCGGGGGCTGCATGAGAAGCGGGCATCCTCCCAACAGGGAGCCATCTGGTCATCTCCAGCTTCAGTGTCAGCAAAATAACTCATGATCCAGATCACAGGGACACTAACGTATGTGAGGGGCTATCGTCCATCAGTCCTTGGTTTCTCCAGATTCGAGACACCCAACAGCAACATCATCCCGCGGTGTCCTGACCTGTACACTTACTTGAAATTTAGTGAATCTCAGCACGGGGACACAAAACTAGAATGTGAACCCAGAACAGGAGGGAGCAGGGGAAAGAAGCCAAGCTCATTCGTCATGCTCTTTGAGAGCTACAAAAGCTTGTTAGTCTTACTAAGCTCTGGGTCATTTGGGTGGGGAGGTGCCTCCTTGGATTCCGGGCCTCACACGTCAGGTGTCCACTTGTTTCCCAAACACTTGCTTCTTGGTTTGCCAAGTTTGTCTCACTCCACTCCCTCACAACAAGCGAAGGGAGAAATAACTTCCTCCCCTTTCTATCACGTGTGAACAGGACTGGAGAGAATGGCAATTTTCTGGAGTTCACACTCGGTACGAAACAGCAGATGGGAAACAGGGACGTGGGTCACCAAGGTCAGCCTCCAGACCTTGTCTGAGGGCCCTGCAGTCGACCAGCAGAGGATGCATTATGGCCAAACTCACATTTCTTTCGTTGCACAAGACTCAAAGCTGGCACCCTTCTTTGCACAGGTTTTTCTTTTGGGCTGTTTACAGCCTACATCCAACCGGAAATCCTCCCTGCTGCCTCAGGCGACCATCAAATGACGTCATCAAATCTTAAGCAAGGAGTGTGACACCGCTCTACCCAGAGTAGGTAGTTCATCTCCATTTCAGTTTTATGTTGTGAGCCTTTAGGTCTTCCCGGCGTGTTGGCTTTTACTGAGTCTGCTCAGTGTTCATTTGTCAGCCTGGAGAGAGCGACCCAGTGCGCCCCATCCAGTCTCCTTTTCTTCTTGAAGACACAGGGTCGCTCCAGCTAAGTCTGAGGAAGAAGAGACAAGAGCAGTGGTGATTCAATGATATGTAAATTAGCATGTCTTAACAATGACAAACTGGTTAGAAGGATTCAAAGACAAGAGACTGTCTTAAGAATTATTTGCACAGTTACACGACTGTGTGTGTGTGTGTTTATAGCCCACATCTTTGAAGATTTTTATTATTATAAAACCATGGTCAACAATGTCCCCCACCCATTTTGAGAAAACAACTTATTTTCCTAAAATAAATCCTGTGAGCATCCTTCGGGTATCAGCAGCAGAGAGCTCTGGAAGAGAGGTCTCCAGGTGAAGTGTCCCTTATCAGCCAGATGTGGGAATCTGTCAGCCCTTGGTTCCTAATAGAATTGGTCTATGAACTAGAAATAAACCCGATGCAGGGACCCTGAGACTGAAGGACTCTCACAGCCATACTAAAATACGTTTTTTTTTCCCTAAAGCTTTGTTCTCATCATTCAAGCGGCAAGTCATTTATAAATACCTATACTTTGTAATGAAGGCAAATAGCACTGATCCCAAGTTCATTCATTTGCTGAAACAGACAGCTTCTGGCTGCAGTTCCCCATGAAATCAATGATAAGCAAATGATAGGATAAGCATCATTCCCCCATGCTTATTCACACGCTTTTGAAAGTAATGTTCTTAAGCACTTCAGACATCTCCATTTACAAAAAGCTATGCCAATTGGAGATCATAATTTTTTCCTTTTTGAAAATTTGAGCTAAGTAATACTGCAGTATAATGACACAGAAGTTTTATGGGAGCATCACTATAAGCCAGAGTCTCATATATGCATCAAGTTTACTGCTAAATATCTAATTCTTTTCTTTACCTCTCATGGGTCCCCCCAACCTGATAAGCACGAATTTGATCTCAGTCTCAAGCTCATTTTGTTGTCTTTCGTTTGTTTGGGCTCTCTGTGTGCAAGCACGACTGCAATCATATATAGTTTGTCTTTCTTCTGACTTATTTCAGAAGTATAATATTGTAAGTCCCTCTATCATGTTTTCAAAATATCCTTTGATAACATGGAACAAGGAATCAAGCATCTGAACTGAGTCTTTCACTAGTGGTGCAGTTTCATATAAATCAATAAATATTTCTGAGCTTCTGTTTTTCTTCATTTTCTAAGGATATCATGTTTGCCTTCCAGGACTGTGGTATAAAAATTCAATATAATGATGGCTGTGAAAACCTTTGAGTCCTAGACAATTCTCATCCAAAGTGAAGAAAGAGTTTGCACACACCACTCTGGAACTACTCTTGACTCCAAAAAGAATTAATTACTGAAGTATTTTTAGTCTCAGAACTTCCTTAATGTCAGAAAATGTTGCTGATTGTCATGTTACTGCTTTTGTTTTGTATTTTTCTGGTTCTCCATTTTACCAAATTGCTTCAGGGCATAAGTCATAGCAAAACGACCCCAAATAAAGAATTAAAGAAAGAAATAAAACAATAATAATAATGTATTTCCAATTTTGGGGATAAAAAGAGAAAAAATAAGGACTATGATTGCCTATTGAGAAAAATGTGCAGATAAAAATACAGAGGATAGTTTTTAAGAAGTTTGCAAGGTTATTTTATAACCATTTTTCTGGAGTTTAAGCCTTTACTATATACTAGAAGAGTTTTGTGGACCATAGTTTGCAAAAGTTCTGATATGAATGCATATTATTGTAACTTCACATTTTCACTCTTCTGAAAAGATATAACATTACAGTTTTACAAATATAAAATTTCTGAAATTTTAAATAATTTCATAAGTGAAAAATTGCAGATGTTTCACTTCTGTAGATGGCATGTTTTGCTTGTAACAGAAAAAGATGAAAATTTAAATATTAAGGAACACATTTTAGTCCATTTCAAATATTCAAACAAATTGTGAATGTATTGCAAAAGTGCCTGGTATTTTGACAAGTGAGAGATAACTTACACAAAGTACTGAAACAGAAAGCAGAAATCTCTTTGAAATTAATTTAATGTTATTTTGAGATAAAAATATGGTCCCTACAAAAGTCGCATGCTACTTTATTTTTAAAGCCCAACCATTTAATATTTTTAATTTAGTTCTCATCACTGTGAGATCAATACAAACGGGCCCTGAAGAGACAGGTTGCATCTATTTGCAATTTGTCACATCATCAGTCAATTCACAGATGCCAATCCATGTGGCATCATCCAACAGTTTGAATGTCCTATTATCAAATAGGGAATATTATCAAAACCAGAAGACAGGAATAGAAATAAAACCAGTAAAATTTGAATAAGATTACATTTTAAAAAATGGGACATAGCTCTGTTTTTGAAGATTTAATTGAAAACCTCTTGAAGCACTAGCAAGCACACAAAAAAGATCATAAAGTTACAATATTTGAAACCTCTTCAATTGATTTCACACAAGTAATTACAATTTTGAAAATCAGAAGAAACTGCCTCTGTTCTCACTGTTTTGTTCTAGCAGACTCAGGTGTGCTTTATACCAATCCCGCATCACTCAAGGGATAAATTTTAGAAAAGAAATGCAAATTTTCCCCAGAAAATGCCAATGGCAGAATGAGCGCTTTCAACTACAGTAGGGAGAATGAAGTTCAAACACACTGGGGGAATTATACATTTTCTCTTGCAACAGTCCATCAACTAGAAGGGAAAGAAATAGCCAAATCCAAAGCAAATCTCATGATGAATCAAGAGACTTGATATTTTGGTCTGAGGGATAATAGCCAGGTAGGAAGAAAGCTGAAGCTGCCATTTTTAGCCTGTTTGCAACATCATCATAGATTTTCTTAAGGAGAACCGTTAAGTTCAGGACAGGGAATCAGACGACCACGACCATCACAATAAAATGGTGGCACTTGAGACTTCACTTTCGAAGACGGAGAGATGACAGATGAGAGATGAGGACCGAACAGGAGAAGGGAGCTGGAGAGGAGAGCCACACAGAGGAAGAAAGCAATTAGTTTTGCAACAGCAACTCCTCCCACAACAGAGTGTAGTGATCTGCTGGCCACCAGAAGTTAGCCTTTAACCTAAACAGTCCTTAGCAGTTGTTTTTAACAGAACTTTTCCTTAGCAACTTCTAGTCCTTCCTTAGTAACTCCTGCCTAAACCCCAGGTGCACTGGGAAGAGGATTTGCAGTCATTAAAATGCAGAACCCACCTACACTCAGTAATTCTGAGAACAGGACCGACCACACACTAGATTGGTCTATAAAACCCCATGATTGCTAATGGAGCCTGACTGCTCACGAGAGACCCTGCCTGTCTCGGTGCTTCTCCTAATAAACTTGCTCTGTGCTGTCATCAAAGTCCCTGAATTCGCTCTGGTTGACTCTGCACATGCAACACGGGGGTGCCTTGCACACACTCACAACAACTAGGTTTACCTTCTCAAGGACACAGTGACAATACCACATAAAACGTGAAGCAGCAACTCTCAAGACATTGAGCTTCAGGCAACGGTGGATACTTGAGAACAGCAAACAAATGAGGTAGCCCTGTTACTGCCTCAGGTTACTGCCGGGAGAAAATGATGGATCTTTGCCCAGGAACAGGAGTTCTAGGCCGAGTCCTGGGGTCTTCAGATCTGCAAAGGTGGGATTAGCCCAGGTGGATGGTGTTCTCCAGGAGAAGGGAGAACTACACAAAGGGAACTCTACAGAGTTACAGAGCCTCCACTTGAGAGTCCAGCTGAGTATTCATGACTGGACACTTGTGAAGAAACCACCTCCGGCTGGAAAATGTCTGGAAGGACTGGAGGGAATAGCGATTTCAGAGCGCTGGGATGCAGCAGTTCTCAACGGCCAAAGTGAAACAGATCTGGCTCCTAAAGCAGTGACTGGGTACTCAGAAGAGCTGTGTCTTCTCAGAGGGGCAGAATGAACCTGAGACTAAATGCTTCTCTGGCCGTGCCTGGCAGCTTGAAGGAAAGTTCTTGCGTATAAATCAATGACAAATCTGTTGTCATGTATCTTAATTGAATCCCCAAACAAGGCGGAGGGATTTTTTAGAAAGGGAGCTATCAAGCAAGGTAAAATGCAAGATATCTGCATTGAATTAAAAATCTCCAGGCATACAGTAACGCACTAAGATACAATAAATTATTCCCTCAAAACCTACTCAGAATTGACAACTATACTTGAAGTAGCAGAGAAGAGCATCAAGTTATTGTATTTTCCATGTGTTGAAGAAGATAGAGGGAGGACAAACATTCTAAGAAACACACTAAATCTATGAAAGGGTCAAACTCAAAGTGCAACAAATGAGAATGAGTGTACCTGAAAGGTAAAGTTTACTTGAAGGGTAGATGCTGCAGCCAATGACAAAGTAAAACACTCAGAGAAAAAGCTGAAGAGAAAAATAATCAGAACACTAGTGAACCCTGGGGCAAATTCCGTTGCCAAAAGGATATATAATCAGAGTCTCTGAAGAGGGTTGGGAGATTTTTTTTTTTTTAAGAAATAAAGGCCAAAATATAGTCTTAATTGAAGAAAACTATAAATCTCTGATTCAATAAATTCAATAAAACTGAAGCACCATAAACATGAATAAAACTACACCAAGGCATATCATAATCAAATTGTCTACAGAGTAAGAGGATACACAGCAGCCAGAGATGAAAGAAATGTTAAAGATGAGAAAAGATAAAGATGATACAATTAAGACAGATTTTTCATCAGAATGTGTAAGATAGTAGAGTAATAATTTTAAAGGACAAAAGAAAAAATAACTGACAATCTAAAATTCTTAATATAACAAATACACATTTCCAAAACTACAGTGGAATAAGTTTTTCAGTCACACACAAAAAAAATCATGAGTTATCAGCATTACAAGAAATGTTAGAATGGTGTGCCCTGTTGAAGCAGTGGTTAGGTCAATCACCTCTGAAAAGTGCCAGCCACATACCCCTGGGTTCAGGTCCCAGGTTCAGGAAAACAACCAGTGTGAACAACTAAAGGGCAATAAATAAAATGCTTCTTTCTCCTAGAGAGGAGGTTGCCTGCTTACCTTCTTTCCTGCCTGAAACTTTCCTACAAAAATAAAAGAGACAATAAAGTAAGACGTCCAGTCTGAAAAAAATGAGAACTTGATACAGAAAACTAAAAGGGTTCTCTCATAAACGGTTTTGAAGCTGTTAGTCACACAGGCGAATATAAAGACATGCAGAATGTTAAATCTATTCAAAAGAAAATCCATCATTTTAAACAAAAATAATAGAACATCTGGTAGTTTATGAAGGCAGCACGTGTGAGACACCACAGTGCAGGATGGAAGAAATGAAAGCACACAGTTTCACTTTTCATAAACTGCATATGAAGAAATGGCTAAACGTGTATATTACTGACATCTGAATGGCTTGGGCATGAGATCCTAAGGCCTTGGTGTACAAGACCTGCATCTGCATATGGCACCAGCCGTGCTCATGGTTATTTGAATTCATGAATGTGGAGCTCACGGATAGAAAAAAAATCCACTATATGTGGATTTGAGCAATCAAAACATGTTGGTCAAGGTCCCCTAAGTTGTATGAAAGCACCCATGAAATAACAGAACAAAGTCAAAAACTCTAATCCAGCATATGAGAGAAAATGGGATTTTGAAAATCACTCAATTCATACAAGGTAAAGCAGAATGAGAGGGAAGGGCAATAAACAATGGATGAGACAATTAGACAACACATAGCATGAGAGCATGCAAATCTAGTCATATCGAAATCACATTGAATGTAAAGGGATCAATTTTCTTTTTACAACTAGATTAGCAGTTCAGTTACAACAAATCCTCCATGATATACTGCCTACTAGAAACTAACTTAGAAAATAAAGACACCAAAAGCTTAAAAGTATGAAAAATAATATGCCATGTTAATACAAATTGCAACAAGTCTGGAATGACTATATGAATATTAGACAAAGGGCATGAGAGCTATTTCATAATTATAAAATTGTCAACTCATTCAGAATAAACAGCAACTTGAAATTGCAGTGAAGTACAGAGATTCCAAATATAGGAGGCAAAAGCGGAGAAAACTTCAAGGAGAAATAGATAAACTTAGAATTACAACCAAATTTCAGTAACTTTCTATCAATATTTGATAGAAAAAATATTTGAAAGAAAAAAAGTAAAGATACGGACATCTTAAATGGCACAATTAGCTATTGACTTCATTTACATTTATATAACATTTTACCCAAATGTGACAATAATTTTCCAAGATTGACTATAGTATGGAGTAGAACATCACTATAACAAAAAGATATTCAAGTAATTTATTTCAAGGAATTAAATTAGTAATCAGTAACAAGAAATTTTCTGGGGAAATTTCCTAACTTTTTGAAAACTAAGTCATACAATTTTAAATAACCTCTGAGTAAAAGAAGAAAACAAGTAGAAAATTAGAAAGTGTATCTAACAAAATAAAAATGCAGGTCAGAATATATGGGGAGTCAGTAAAACAATAATGAGAGAGAAATTTATCACACTAAACACCTGGTTAGAAAAGAAGAAAAGGTTTCAGATTAGTGACTTCAGCTTCTACTTTAAGGAATTATATGAAGAATGAGTTCAACTCAATAAGAAGAAAGGAAATCCTAAAGGTCATTGGCAAAATAAGTAGCAAAAAGTAATATAAAGTGAGCAAATGATCAAAATTGCATCTTCTACAAATAGATGAATATATTAATAAAACTAGTTAGACTGATCAGGAAAAAGAGAGGGGAAAATATAAAGTATTCAAAATAAAAGATGTGATATCACTACATATTCTAGAACAGCAAAGCTAGTGGGAGATTGCTGCAGTGAGCTTTTTACAATAAATCCGACAGCTAAGATGAAATGAATAAATACCTTGATAGACGCAAACTGAAAAATTTGCTCAGAAATAAACAGTAACTCTACATACTTTATTAACTTTGAATTTGTAGTTTAAAAACTTTCTGTAAAATAATCTCCAAGTCCAGATGATGTCACTGGTGAATCTAACCTAACAATTAAGGAAGAAACACCAATTCTACAAGATGTCCCTTCAGAAAAATTGTAGGAGAGACTATTTCCCAACATGTTGGAATAGGCTGGTATTTTTTAATTACCAAAGCATACAAAGACATTAAAGAAGAGAACATTGTAAATATATCTCATGAATATAGATGTGCAAATTTTGAATAAAATGTTTAAATTGATTCCAACTGTGTGTATACGTACGTAAAATAATGCATCATACCAAGAATGTTTTTCTCTTTCCAAGAATGCAAGGTTTACCAAAGAAATCGACTAATGTAGCTTGCTATATACTGAAAGGTTATGAAAGAAAAAAACAAAGTCATTTCAAGTTATTCAGGAAAAGTAATTGAAAAAGTCAACTTTTATTCTTGATAAAAAACTTCAGCAAACCAAAAATAGAAGTAAACTTCCTCACTCCAATAAATGTCATATATTAAAATTTTATCACTATTATCATTCTTAACAGGGAAAGACTCAATACTTTGCAACAAGATAAGGAAACAGACAGGCTGTCTGCTCCAACCACTTCTATTAAACATTTCCCCAGAGGTTAAAGGATGTGCAAAGGCATGCAAAATCAATCAAAGTTATTCAAATTGGAAATGAAGAAGAAAAACTTTTTACTTTCAGATGATATAATTTTCTCCATACAAAATTATATGACACCTACAAAAACTACTAGAATTAATAAGTGAGTTAAGTATGGTTACAGGATATCATTTTAATTATACAAAATCAATTTTATCTTAATATTTGTAAAAATCTAACAGCAACAAACATTCAGGATATGAAAATTTTTAAATACCATTTATAATAGCACCAAAATGTGACAAGAAATATAAGATTTATATATAATACTATAGAACATTACTATGTGAAATTAAAGAAGATTCAAATAAATATAAATACCTTGTTCATGGGTCAAATGATTTAATTTCTCCCTTTTTTCTAAATAGTCAATACAATTCCAAGCAAAAGTATAGTAGTATTTTCTCTGAAGAAGTGACAGGCTGATTTTTGCTCTTTTATACAGAAAAGGGTACTTCTTTGAAACAGAAAAATCTAGTATTTTAAAGAGTATAGAGTTGGTAAAAGAAAGTAAATGTATTCCCTGGTAATATGTATTGATCTGTTATCTCCCTATCGCATGCTGACTTATCTCCCATCTAGATCAACATCATTTTCATCTGTCTTTATTGCTGGTTCAGTACTGCACTTAGCACCAGAAAGATCTTGTTTCCTCTGCAATTTCTGACATATGCTGTGAGCAAAATCCATTCACTGTGCTCAGACTAAATTACCTCCTATGTAAAATGGGGACTTTAATGGTATCTCCCAAATAAGGTTATTAGGATGAAATGAAATAGCATATGCTTGATATTTACTGCAGCCCTTTGGCAGAGCAAGCAGACAAGTGTATGAACATGCACAGGTGTGTATATTTTTAAATTCATAAATGCCTTTGTAGATGAACCTCTGATCTGCTGATTGTGTGTGTCTGGGGACAATACTCGCAAGTACGGATTGATGAAATTGCCCTGTGGGAAAGGTCATGTTTCGTGCCTTATCACTCCTTTTCCATTTCCTTCCATGGTCACTTGTAGGCTGAAAGAGTCAACATTCCCTAGATCATTCCCTGAAATATTCATCATTCCCTAGGTCCTCCCTGGATTCTCACTCTGAGGTAACCTTTCAATTACCGTTGCTACCAAGAAACCTTTCTTACCGCTTTTGTCACCCGTGTCAGGTTTTATTCTAGGGCTCCTTTCTGAGTACTCAATACGACAGCTTTTTGCATGCATAAAGGGAGGATGATTGCTCAATGAGTCACTTTTTCCAGATGATAAATTTGCACTGAGCCAAAGTTAATGGTTTAAGCTAATGTTCTAAGATTTGAGGGTGCCTCAGAACCCCCAGAGCTAAAAAGCTCCATCTGTGCTGCTCTAATCACAACAATTCTGACTGTGGTTTGGATGGGAGCTGAGAACATGTGTGTCTAACAAGTTCCCAGGTGTTGCTCCTGCTGACACATATCACAGCACAGCATCAGAGTGCACACCGAGGCCACTGCTTTAAACAAAAGGTTACTACAAAAAGGAGTTTCGAGCATCACCGCTACGTGGTAAGAGGACTTTGGATGGCCAGAGAGACTTTAGAAGAGCTTCAAGAAAAGATAAGGGCACCTTAGCACCCAAGAAACTTACACTATTGGCAACCATTTTTATGCAGCTTTTTTAACCTTATAGGTGTCTGATGTGATTCAAATTTTCAAAATACAGGTAGTATTAGAAAGTCTGGAAGATGCATGCATATTTGTGCCAGCTAGTCCTTAGTTTCTTCCTCCCAGAGATAGTTCTGGGTACATTAACTGTGTTAACATCTCAAGCATAAATGCATCAGCAATCTAGTGCCTATTCTCAACACATTTCTCTAAATTTGTATTTCCTTTCTAGAGGTGTGAGAAATCTAAAGAAAATCCTTGTTTTCTTGGGCACCCTCCGTGACCAATGTGCTTCCATGAGGATGGAGAAGATAAAAACGGCCACTTCTAAACTCTGAAATTGCTGTCGCTGCACCTGGAGTTACTGACCTGCGTCTCAGACCTCAGAGCTGGCTGTTTTTAGAGGTCACAGAAAATGCAGACAGAATGGAGTAAACTGCATGTCCAGTATTTCAGGGTTTCTTTAGTAGCCTGAGAAGTTCAGATGATTCTTTTTCTTTTGAATTGTCTGCATAATTACTTTAATTTTCCACTTTACCTTGCATTCACAAGCCTTGCTAAAACCCAGCCACTGAGTTCTTTAGCATAATTATCTGGAGTATATTCTAACAATTGACAATTGCATGGAAAATTCATGTTTCAAAAAGTGAGTAATTATATACACAGGTATCAAGCAATATGCATACTGAAGTACTCATTTGAAATGATTATAAATAATTGGCCAAATTATGTTGAACTTTTTTCTCCTGAATGTTCTACATGTTGAGTTCCAATCCAGTACCAGCTTCATTTCAGAGCCTCCTTTTGATCTCTGAAAGCCTGCAGAGAAGAGTTTGTCTACAGATATTTGTCAGCCTTCCATTGTCCTCCCTGCCTGCTCAGTCTTCTCTCCTCTCCACAGCAAAACTAACCTCTCAACCTCCAGTCCCCTCTGAAATGTTTGTCTCTGTGAAATCTCACCTGTGTGTCTGATATTATGACACGCTCTTCTCTTGTACACCTGTATTTCGCTACAATTTGAACTCCTTAACTATTATCAGGTTAGTTCTAGGATTTCTTCAATCTTTGAATTTTATTTCCTGTCATTGTCTCACATGTTTGACACATGGTAGATAAATGAAAAAGTAAACATTTTAAATAGCAGCCTATGTGATTTAGGAGTGTAGACACCCCTGGTCTTTTCCTCCTCTTTCATCTGCTCTTAAATCCAATCTCTTTACAGAGACAGTATTTTATTGTACGCAAGTCCTACCTGCGCCTCTTTCCCCAAATGCCATGAAATATTGGGGGATGTTAGCAACAGAGATGGAACCAGCACTATGCTGCTTTATATTCCACTCTGCCTTCTCTTTGCAAAGGGGATGGTCAGCTCTTTAGCCCTTTGTGGAAATAACCTAAAATCATCTACAGGAAACAAAAGCAGAGGTCTTGTTCTATTGAAATTTTGTGGCCATTAGTGATGAGTAGGCAGTCATACCAAGCAGATGCGTGGTTTTAAAGCACCTTGAATCTTAAGAAATTGCTCCTCTACTTTCCATTTCTTCCATCTCCTATGGATTTATATGAACACATGTTGACAATGCGCATTTGACTGTAAAATAAAATACTTGCACTGGATTGATTGGTTAGGATATAGGGAGTTGATGACCATAAGGAGAGAGAAAAGGATGTTCACGGAAGGTTCTACGTTGAAGCAGGGAGGGAGATCAGGGAGGACACAGATGTCTTATGTAGTTATCATGCCCTGTCCACTCCTCATGCTTGATGTCCTCTGTAAAGAAGTTGCAGAAGAATCTGGAGAGGGGGCTTGCACACAAACTCTATGTGAAGCATTGCTGGTGTGGGAAGGGGCTGTTGGTGCATAGGGTATGAGCGGATAGTGAGGAGACACATCAGTCAGGCACCAATGTGATGATGAGACAAAAATTCAGTAATCGAGATGCATACCACTTTAATGGAATGTATTAAAAATATTAATTCGCAAATCCCGATGGGCATGATATAAAAGTTTTGAGTCAAGGTTGGATTCATATTATTGATTGTCCCTTCCCCTCCTCTCCAATCTGACAGCACACAGCACTGCTCTCAGGGTCTGTGTCAAATGGTCAGACTGTAACTTGGGTCTACGTATGCATGTGTGATGGG
This sequence comes from Solenodon paradoxus, assembly GCA_004363575.1. Lineage (NCBI taxonomy): Eukaryota > Metazoa > Chordata > Mammalia > Eulipotyphla > Solenodontidae > Solenodon > Solenodon paradoxus. The sequence goes on from RJWH01003663.1 coordinate 20,418, forward strand.
TGGGGAGCAGTCCCCTTTCACCAATAGTTCAGAACTGCGGAGCCCCGGCACACTGGCCCCAGCATCCATCAGCTGCAAACAACTTTACTGGATGATGCCAAACTGTTAGCGCTGGTAGAGTATTTCCATTTTGCACCATCAAGGAAGTGAAAGATGGAAGTAAGACCAATGGTCAGCCCAACAGGAATTGCTGTCACTGACCAGGGAGACTCTGAACGTGCAGAAATCCATGGAGAAAATGAGGAGGTCCTGGGTATCCGCAAATAAAAAGGGAAAGACCAGGAGATGCAAGTACTGTCTACTTGCTTTGGGTAAGTATGTTCTTCAAAATGATCTCATAACTGGGGGAGTCGTGAGAGAAGAGAGAATGGTGGATTTGAAGAAGGTCCTGTTGCCAGCCTTGGCTGGAGGTGAGCCTGGGAGTGTCGTGTGTTTTCAGTGATGCTTCCTCAGCCCAGTGTCGAGTCAACATACCTTTATGGGTTATTTGTGCTGGAGACACTTTCTCATGAGCAATAAAGTATGAAGAGTGAACAACAATTACCTATTTAGTGTCCTGTTCCAGTTAATTTTCAACACAACCTGCTAAGTTAATATTTTTCAGAATAGCATATATTTGAAATAATGCTGTGTTTTCACGAGGAAGTCAGTTAATTCATAAGGAGCATGGCAAGCAATGCCCTTCTGTTGTAGTTGGAACAGGATTTGTAGGTGGCAACATTGTCAGTATAGCTCTCTGTGATATTAAAGAGAGTTAGAGAAAAACCTTGACCTAGAAATTGGAAGAGACATATTGCATTTCCCCCGAGGAGATTTTGCACTAGTCTCTGCTTCTCTGTTCAAGTTATTAAGGCATTAATGTTACTTTACAATTTACCTGCGGATTTCACTTTCAAGTGACATAGGATATGGAGGGATGTCAGAACTCACCATCGCCCCTTTAACGTGGTCTGAGACACTCAGCTCCACAGTTTTCATCTGACTCCTCAGTTCCCTCTACTTCAGCTGCTTCAACCCCAAAGGACTGAGTGCCTGAGATACACTAGCCACTGCTGTGAATTGTGGGTGCACAGATATTTGTGAACTGCTCCTTGCACAAAAGAGCTCATATTCTCCTGAGGAGCAACGGAGTAGTGAAGTAGGAATCCCAGTTCACGCTAAGGGTTAAACAGTAAGATACAGAAAGATACTAGAAAATAAAAGGGGTGTATGATTCCCTCAGGCTGGTGGTGTTGAAATAAGTCCTTCCACATAAGAAGAGTCTTAAAGGAGAAGTCAGACTGGTGTAGACTGTATTGGCAGAGAGGGCATTCTAGGAAATGGCAGGAGAATGCTCATCCTTGAAGCTGTCTCTCTATATGGGGTCTCGTGTAAGTGGGGAATAGCAGGAATGGCCAAAGATGTACCTGGAAGAGAACGTTCTACTCTTTACTCTGAACTGAGCCCACGTTTCCACCTCTCTTCAGCGGCTGCTGCACATGACCCCGTATGTCGCTGAGTCCAGTAGAAGGTCAATTTGTCATTGCCTGGATCCTCACTGTAACTTACATCACATGATTCTCCCATCTCTGCATAAATCTCACCCTTAGATTTTTAACCATCTGCTAAGAGAGTCTCTCCGCCTTCTCCTTGTTCTCACCTGTTATCTTTCATCCCCACCTTTCTAGTTTACCTGGTCTTTGTGTTGACTCTAATTTCTAAAATCACAGGATTTTTCAGAGTCCACGGAGGTGACCTGGGGAACTGCAAGCTCTTCTCAGTTCTGCAGCAGCATTAGAATCTCAGTCATCCTCAGTTTCCATCTTTCTTCTATGTGTCCTAAACTCTAGCCCTTTTCATCCTTTCGTATCCTCATCCTGCACCTTTATCACATATTTTCATGCTGGGATTCCCCCAGTAAGCTTCTCCAAAAGTCTGTAATCCCAAACTTGACCTTCATGTATCATCAAATTCAGCCCAAGTGATATAGTTTAATGCATGAACTACTTTCTCATCAGCACTTTTAGTTCTCTACCATCCTCATTTTTCGGCTAGACACACTCAGCAAACTCCAATCATAGATCAATGATGCAATTCACCTTATCTTGTCTCACATCTGGACCTCATAATTCTGGAAAAAGGAGCACACAGTATATTAACTGAAGTACCAGGAGTGAATATAGGAATGCATGTTATATTCATCCAAATTATTCTTTATGTTTACAAAATTATGGAGCTAACTTCTTAGACTGCCAACTTACACTTTCTTTATGATTTCAACTTACTCTGTTCTTCTAAATAGATGGAATTTCCTGGCTTATATTCTCATACTAATTAGCATTTTCCTCAACTTCAAAGCTACCCAGTGTTACAGGAATATCACTCCTGACAAATCAGTCCTCCTGAAACTTTAATCTTGAACCTGAACCTTGAATCTTTCCCAACTGAATCGTCTACTGGCACATTATTCTTCTAAAAAGTTCTTAGTGAAATAGAAGAAAACACAGTTTTCCTCATCTAATTTTCACTTGTTTTCTACATATTGTCATCTTCTTAGCCTTTCCCGCTTGAAATAGTATCTCATATATTTTCTATTTTTATGCAAACGCTTCCAGGCACAACTGAACCAGGGTGTTGCTGAAACTCTTCCAGTCATTTCAACTCATCCTGACATGTCATGAACTAAAATGCTTACTGTTTCTGTCACTTATTGCAAGCTATTTTATACCATAAGTGATCATGTTTGTACAGATATATTCTATATCCAGGAAAATGAAGCATTGTGGAACTGAATTCTCAAAAGACTATTGCTCTAAGAATTACAGTTTCCTATAATAAATACACAATAAATGCTTGCAATGATGATGGCAGATACCAAAACAATGGTGCTTCCCAAAATAGTTAAAATGGATTTTTTCTTTAATGAGCATTTTGAATAAGCAATAGGAGAAAACTCACCTGAAGTCAGTCAATTAGACCCTGTTGAAACCAATTAAAATTGGTCAACTGAATGGACTTTGGAAATCAGGATCCCTTGAAAGCTGACTCCATTGATTCATTCCATTGATGAAAGTTCATTGCTCTATTTAAACTTCTGAAGTTTTGCAGTATGATCCAGTTTATCTTTATTTAAGTAAAACGAAAGGTGCGCCCTTGCTGTAAGCAGACAGCTGAATGAGCTAACGTGCACATACAGTGATCTGAATGACAGCTTTAAGGCTGAGAGGACCAAACAGCAATGTGTTTCATTTACTGGAGACAAGAAACTGTCAAAATGTGAGTAAAATACTCCACTGGCATAACACAAAGCAAGCTTCATGAAATCATAGCAAGAGCACGATCTTACCTAACACTGCACAAAGTTTCATTTCTTTCTGGAAGACTGTTTTATTAACTCATATTAATATGTGTTTATCTCCCTAGTCCCTGTGCAAAAAAAAAATGTTTGAGATGGTTTCTGATAGACGCATACTGCGATGTGACTAGGAGGCAAGTGCTAGTTGAATGAACTCTGGAGTCAAACTATCAGGTTTCAAGTCCCAGGCTCCTCATGATTTAGAGAACAATTTCCTAGGATGCTGTTAACTCAATTCATATGCTGAAAATCAGGATGCTAAGAGCTCGTATAATTCTTATGAGGATTAAATAACGAACTGACATTTGCAAAGTGCTTAGGAAAGGGCCTGGGGCAAAATATAACTGCCTGTTAAGCAACATCGTAACACTACCAAGATAAAAACTTACCTACAAAGGGACAGCAGATTAAACTGATAGATGACTTGTCAAGAGCTGGAACAGTTGTTCAAAGGCAGTTATGCAATACCTTCAAGGGTCTGAAGGAAATTAGAGCACAAGCCAGAGGCATGTGCATTGATAAACCATTACTCAAACATGAGATTTGTGATACAATAAAGAAAGTATCTGGTCTTTGTCTTCAGTTTTTGTCACTGTTTCAATCACCCTCGGAGATTCCTAGTGGTGACACGTCTTCCTATTCTCAAGAGCCTTTCCTAGAAGACTGCATACCTCATTGTCAGGTGACTGGTGGGCCCTTAAATAGTTTCAAGGGTGAGGCTGACCCTTCTAGAAAGATGAAGAGTGTGATTAGAGTGTTGGAACTTCCAGCCCCGACTTCAGAATGTGGAAGCTAGTATGGAGACTGACCTCAGTATGCATCAAATGACACAACACTACAAACTCAGACACCTGTGTCTCCTAGTTAGTGAACACACCGTGACCTGGAGGGTGACTCAGTCAGACCCTGTGGAGAGATGGCATGAAGCTCCACATCTGGGGCCCCCAGACCTGGTCCTATTGTCTCTTCCACTTGACCACCCTGAGCTGTGTAGTTTTCATAAAGCTGTGACAGTAGTAGAACACATTCAGTGAGCTCTCTGGGTCAGGCTGGAGTGCTGTCAGGCTGCGGCAGCCGTGGGGACTCCTGGTGTCATAGCTGATTGCCCTGACAGTGGGCCGGCTGGACCAGCATGAGCTCTGGCAGGCAGCAGTGTGGGGAGGCCATGGCTCAGGGGTTGGCGACCCCATCGGTGTTAGTGCTGCCCTGAAGTGCAATGCTTTTCCCCGGCCAGAGATGTGCAGTCGCATAGAGTTCAACAAGCAAGACATGAGAACCTTCCAACTATGCAAGCTGACGGAAAGTTTCACAAAAGAAGACAGTTTCAGCAAGAACAAACAAAGCACAGATGCAGAAGGTGTACAGCTTAATGATAAAGGGATGTATGTATTAGAAATTCTAATTGATCTTGATGCTTAATGCAAAGAGTTTTGTGTTAAAAAGCACTGTAACTACATTTTTAGATAATATTAAAGATGTAGGAGTGCAGCTTTAAGAATGACTAAACCAGATAATAATGTCCTTTCATAGGAAAAAAATTTTTCAATTAATTTTAGATACTTTTTTGAAGGAAAGGTGCAAGAAGAAATGAAAGCGAGTAGATAGGCAGGAAGAAATAGGAGGAAGAAGAATTTGTTTATTTTATCTATTTGTTCATGTCAGTTGTTCCCTTGCTCCCTGAGCTAGGGAGCACGGTATGTGAACCGCATCCAGTGTACCAAATGGTTAGGCCACCAGTGCATGCCTAATTTTAGATTTTTAAAGGAAAATTGGAGATGAGCATCGGCCTCTACACCAATAAACTAATCTATTATATTAGAGCTATCATGGCAATATTAAAACCACAAAAGCTGTGTTACTTTTTGAATGTGGAAGAAAAATGAAAAAAAAAAACAAAACTATCTTCAACTTAAATGTGAGTAGGGAAAATAAAATAATATTTAATAATAATGCAATAAAATTATACTGAAAGCATAAAAGAAAAAAGGACACACTGATTTTGCCTTTCCCCCACTTCTACGTCACTAAGTCTTAGGTATTGCCAGGCTGAGTTCTAGTGTACACTACTGTCTAGCCGATAGTATCTATAAATATGTGACTTATCACAATTGTAATTTGTTGCCTAGTTGATGTTGAGTCATGTTTTCAAGTAAGAGAGGTCATACAATACATTTGTGTTATATTGCAAATGTGTCTTGAATCCTAAGAACCTTTTCAAAAAGGCAGAGAGCTTCTCTGTCAGAAGAAGACAAGGAAATTTATTCTGTTGTCAAAGATGCTCATGATTACACAAGTACAGGGAAGAAACTTTTAGTTCTCATAGTAACATGATTATTTTTCTGAAAATGTGTTTAACAAGTTCCTCTACAACTTTAATATATTTTTCCAAGTGCGCAGAGACTAGTTAATACTGCTATAATCACCTCAGAATATGCCCAATATTAGGACTGTAGCTGGTCATACATTAGGATAATAAAACATTATTTCTAACATTTTTATGGTAAAAATTATTGTTTCTTTAGTTCACAACGCTAAGTTTCACTTAGGATATTGAAATTACATCTCACCACACACCACACCCACCACCAGAGTCCCAGTGTTCCTATCACCATCTTTCCCCCTTTCCCCTCCTCCCCACCATAACCCCGTCTAACAACATTTAAGAAAAAAATTTTCTCAGTGCTTGAAGTAAACAATGATGAGCTTGTTATGCTAACAGCAGATTGAATCAGGAGAGAAAATCCTTGCAAAGCCCTATTCTTTGTGATTTCCAGTTGGGTAAAGGTGGCATCAGATGGAGCTTTCAATAATATCTGCTGGCTTTGTAGATTCTTTTTGTCGTTTGCAAAATATTTAGGAGAGGAAATGCAGCCTAGTATTTCTACTCCTGCAGGACATAGTCTTTGTTTCTTATTTATCAGTGCATACCTGTATACCTGGAGATGAATGACTGAACACGATTCACACTTTTTACTGTGTTTTAAGGTTCATGAAAACAAAGGCACCCTTGCCAGGATGGGGAAATCCAAAGATCTTGCTTCCAATTTTTCTTAGGTTTTTGGCTGCAACTGAGTAAAAGCAAATGTAAGGGCCAGATTTGTCTCACCCCTCAGTCTACAATAGCTTAAATTTTGTCTTTGTATCTTCAGGGATAGGTTTAAACTCCTTATTAATTAATTTTTTTTATCAAAGCAACATATGTAAATACATAAAGTCCAGTGTTACTAGCACATGTGTGTGTGTGTGTATATATAAAATCCCCATACACTTCATGTCTTCCTTCTCTCAATTCTTTCAATCATGTGGATGGTTAATAGTTTGTTTTGAATTTTGTCCAGACTTTCCCAATACACGTTACTGGTATGAGCACTGGTATTTTTCTTGTCCTTTCCATTTTTTATTATTGACTGAAATCTTGTTTTGCTTTCCTATAGCTCTCTGCTTAATACATATTCCCTCTTCTTGTTAGACCAATGGATTATAGTATATTCTGCTAGCTATTCAATATTTGCATTATATTAATTTTTTCCTTTTGTTTGGTTTTCCAAGTGCTTGCATCAGGTAGGTGGAGAAACTGTGATGCTCATAGAAGTTTAGATTTTCTTAGAGTTTAGTTTCTCAGATTTTCTCACACTGACAATGAGGGACAGTGATCTGAATAATATTCTGTTCTCCTTTATATCTTCTCCACAATGTAGAGCTTCCTTAGTTTAAGAGGACTTGAATGAATCTGATTACACAGCAACACGAAACACTCTTCTTGTAAGTCTACATGGGATTACTGCATTTTTAGATTCTGTGTTTTACCAACATGAAAAAATCAAGTTTCTAAGGGAATTCTTGTACACTATTGATGGGAATATGAATTGGTGCAAGGAAGTAGGATTAATTAAGAATGGAAACTACATGTTAACCATGTATCTCATTTCTGGGTATTTACCCTGAAAACACAGTAGCATCAATGGAAAGAGATATATGCGCCCCCATGTTTATGGCAGCATTATTTGCAGCAACCAAGAGCTGGAAATTAACGAAGTGCCTGCTGACAGATGAGTGGACAGAGAAGATGTGTTTTATATATACAACTCGGCTATAAAAGAGACAGAAACCTGACATTTGCATCATGCAGGGACCTAGAGGGAGTTATGCTCACTGAGATCATGCAAAAGGAGAAAGATAGATATCGTGTGATATCATTCATATTGGTATATAGAGAAACCAATAAGCAAATTAATTAAATCAAATAAAAATAGGTCTTTAGTCTATAATCAATTTAGAGGCTATCAGAAAGGAGAATATGGGATATTTGGAATATTTGGTGAAGAGAGAATTGGACTATTGATTGTCACCTCAATGTATTATAAACAGATGTTGGTTGATTGTGCTGTAGAATATAAACCCATGTAATGCAATGTTTCTCCAATAAAATAATAAAACAAAGCAAATCAAGTTTAGGCTCAGTCCAAGATTTAAATATTCTTGAGCTCAGTCAGAGGAAAAATGGGAGGCACTTAAGCAATAGAAATTGACTAAGTCATCCTCTAAAGTCAAACTTGTACCCATTTCATTAATCCACTCATTCATTCAGTTGCTTATTTAATTGTTCATTTATTGTTTCATTCAATGAATATTTACTTGAGTCCTGTTATATTTTGGAGGGAAATGTCCTAGTGTGGAACTGAGAGAATAATAAATAGGCCTTTAGTCTTCAAGGAATTGGATTTGAGTCTGCTCTAGGAACTGAGTTTCCCCTGCTCTAAGTATTCAAAGTGTGTTCAAGTAGGGACTAAAAAATATTAGGCCAGTTTAATTTATTATAGTTTGTTCTAGTGCAGGTCATATGATTTATGACTTTATGTAAGGATCTGAAAACTCACAGGAATAGAAAGAACTTTCTAGAAGAGTGACATAGATTTTTTAATAATGACATCTACAAAGGTTTTCCCTTCACGTTTGGTAGGAAGAGGGAAGGAATAAAAATGTAGAGAGGTGATTTTGATCATGGGGTTTAGTCACTGTGGCATTAAGTTGGAAGAACAACTTAGGTCCGTTTAAGATTCAGTGTCTCAGTAACAGAGCAGGTGCAGCATCACGGAAGGGGAATTCTATGTAGACAGCGTTAGAACAAAGTCACTGTTCACAGAGGCTCTGGCTGTCCGAATGACAAGTGAAATTTCCCACTGACTGAAATATTCAAATGCCCCAGTGAAGTCTATTGGTTCAGAATGTCAAACAAAAAGTGTGAGCTTGTCTGTGCCTTAAATGAAAATCAAAGGCAGAGAATGAAGAACTCTCAGGTCATTTCCAGTAATGGAAACTATCTTTTCCTCTACACCTGATTGTGGAACTGTTAAACTCATTCTGCACCCACCATGTGTTCTATGCCAAGCAAGCAACAGCGATAACAGAGGCTTTTTGTGTGTCCTTTCTGTCCTAAGAGGGGACGCTGTTTGGTGGCGGAAGTGGCAGACAGAGAAACAGACCCTTCTAAACCTCCATTCATCCATCTAGAAAGAAGTTCACTGTACTAGTTCACTCTCTAACCAAATGAGGCTTGGCTGAAGTCACTGTATTTATAAATGAGTTAAATATTATCAATTACTATCACTCAAATTTCCTTTGTAAGGAACAGAGTCACATAGAAGAGCTAAAAAGAAGTGTTTGAAAAGTTCACACCCATGAGTGACTCCCTTTTTATCTGTCTTGGCTGTCTCCATGAAATGGGAAACATTGCAAAAGGCACCATCAGACACCCGTGTGCCTGTGGGGTGACAGCTCCCTGGGCCTCCTGACCCTTCCATTGATGCCCCGCCCAATAAGTCCATTTCTTCATCTGCACATTCTCTACTACAGGTCACTGTAATATGTTCAAATGCTCTTCATTGTTTGCAAGTCCATATTTGGTGAGAGTAGGTTATTTGGAAGTTAAAGTCATCTTTTCTTATACCATGTCATTTAATACTCCCATGTATTTAGGGTGTTATGAAACCCATGTCACAGAAGGTAAAGTGATGAAAAAAAGGGGGTAAAATTGCATGTCCCACTTGACTCAATTCTTTAGCTGAAGAACAGAGATTAAAATCAGACCTGTGTGTTTTCTGGATCGTTGCATTCCATCCTTCATAAAGAATAATTAGCTTAGAACCTCAGGGGTAAAAGAAATCGTCAACGTGAGAAGATCTCCCTCAGCTTTCTAAATACTGAAACTGAGCTAGTGTTTAAGCACTTCCAGAGCTCAGAGCCCAAGGTATCACACAGAGGTTCATTTCTTTATTGGACTCTTTCAAGAACTTAAAGGCCCTACATCTTATAGTCATTAAATCTGTTTCCTTGTAACTTCTAACTCTTGGGCATTACTTTCTCTCCTAGAAAAGCAGGTTTTTCTATCCCTGAATATTATAATTTACTTTTTAAACCCATAGCGCTTCATATTTTACCCTATTAACAGCTAAAACATTTTAAAGTAACATACTTTGACATTGAATAAAGTATTTGATATGAAAATCTTTATTTTATTTCACTGAAAAATTAAAGCACAATCTTAACTGATGTCTTTTCAAATAAAAATTATAACAGCCTAAAATAAAATTAGACTTCCTTTTTTATGATTATGGAAATCAAAATAATTTCTTATTTCAAAGTATTGGAAGAATGACTTTTGATGTAGAAGATTAAGTATTATTAGTAATGTAGATTTTGACATTATTTCTAAAAATATGACATTTTATTTTTCCTTTATGCTATAAAATTCAAACCTCCAAGTAAAAATTGGCTTTTGACATCTAGAAACTGCTTGAAAGTTATAACAATATGCAACAATAGTGATTCAGACTTCCTGGTGCACAGAATTGGTTCCATCAGATATTTATTAAATAAAGTAAGTCTGCAGATATAGTGTCATGCACAGGTTTGGGGGAATTTATATTAACTGGATGGAATTGAACCTGAGCAATCTCCTTCAGTTTTCTTCCTTCCTAATTCCATTCTTTCCTCCCTCTTTCCTTCTTTCCCTCCTTCCCAAGCCCCTTTCTTCCTTTTGGCTCCCTCCTCCTTTTCTTCATCCTCTTCCTCCTCCCCCTCCTTATCTTCATAGTTTCATTTGAAAACAAATCTTCTTATTTTATGCATTTTTCATGGATAAGGAGAATGACAACATTTCCCTAAATTAAACTAGTACTTTTGGGAGGTTATTGAACAGACCTAAATAAAATCATGTGATCAATACTTCTGGTCACCTCATTTATTAGTTATTCTATAAAGCAACTTGATGATTTCATATTAATTCATCAATTGTCTGGTCTATGCTTCTATTCAAACTGACATCTTAGGGATAAGGCCAAGCTAAGTGTACTGATCATGTAATTAAAAATTACTTGATATATTTAAAATAATATTCTTCTCTACGGATTTACATTTGAGACTATATCCATTCACACAAAAGGATAAGCCATATTCCAAATACTTGAAAATTTTGTGTATTCAGCTTTAGAAGATGTCATTTTCACTTTGTGATGTGGGTCCAATCTAGTTGTCAACCACACTATTACACAATTTAAAATCACATATAAACACATACATACATGCATATGTAATATAGAGCAAATAAGTAATTGGGTGAGTACAGTTTTACAATTTTCTACTAAAAATATGCTTTTCCAGTATTCATCAAGCACTGATTTCTTCAAATGGCCTATTTCCTAAATCTCCGTGGGTACGACTTGTATGTGGACAGAAATTCTGAGACTGGAGAATATGCTTCAGTTCTGCATTTATTTGATAGGGAACTCGACCAAGCCACTAAATCAATTTGAGATCATGTGTCTATATATAAAATTAGACCAACAACACACAGGCTACTTAATTCATGAAACTTTTAAGTGGATAAAGTGACATGATAAGGGATGAGTTCTTGGAAATAACTAAGAAAATATACATTATTATTATATCATAGTGAATTCAGTTGACTCCCTACAGTCTTGTTAGGCTGTCACGAGGTACTGGGACACGTGGTCCAAGGCACAGGTGTGAGTGCTGTCCAGACTAATTCCAGCAGACCAGGTACAGTGCGTGACAACTCTCGGGCACAGCTTAATCAGATGAGGGCCTTGGGCACCTTATATTCCAATGAAGGAGAGAGACATCAGCGGTAAAATTGTTATGATAAATGCCTTAAAAATGCCATGAATACCAGATGATCCCATTCAGATGTGGAATATGAAGAAAGCAAAGACACGTGCATCATATGTTTATTGCAGCCCTATTCACATAGCCAACAACTGGAAACCAAGTGCCCTCCGTCAGATGGTGGTTAAAGAAGATGCTGTATAAACACCCCATGGAACACTTCATGGCCCTTCCAGGGATGAGCTGCTGTCATTTGCAACAACATGGATGAACCTAGAAGGGATGATACTGAATGAAATAAGTCAAAAAGAAAAAGACAAGTAGTAGATGATCTCACTCCTACGTGGAATATAAAGAAAGAAAGGAAAGAAGCAGACCAAACAAAACCAACCCTCAAACACTGACCATGGAACTGAGGTTACTGGTGGGGAAGGGGTGAGGGATGGGAGCAAATGCTGGTGGCCCAGTGGACATGGCATCTTGGTAAATTGGTGGTGGGCATGGTGTATCGGCATATATTTGAGGAACGGGGAACCAGCATATATGAGTTTTCATTATTTCGTAAATCAGAGTTACTTCTGCAAATAATAAATTTAAAAAATACATTGGAGAGCAAGGAAGGAAAATTAATTCTAATGAGCTGTGACAGTGAGGTAGAGAGAACAGGGTGTGAAAATCGGTAGAACTTATAGCTTTCAGTTGTAAACTGAGAAGAGAGCAGATTTATGTAATTACTCTGCCGAAAAACATACATACACACATATATACACACACATGCACGCATGCATGCATACACACATACACATATATATACACACATACATGCATGTGTGTATTAACTATTGATGATGATTCCAGAGCAAGTTTAGAAGAGGTTGCCGTAGACGTAAACAAGTACCTTCTCCAATACGCATGTGCAAGCACGCATGCCCATCACGCCTCCAGAAGGTCAGCGTCCACAGTTTTTCCGGAGAGTCAGTGCTGCTTTAGTTCATTGTCAAATGCTGCACAAGGAGACATGTCTCTGTCTTTGCCACATGTTTTTAAAGAGCGATTCTCACTTTCGAGTTTTTCAACATTTTTGCATTCGGAACTCCTTCTTCTCAACTTTACTTGGACAGTTGAGGACAGGGGCTGCAGAAGGCGACTGAATCCCCGGACAAGCAGGGTCAAGTTTCAAATCAATGACTTTTCTTTTTTATAAAGTGACAGAGATATTTTTCTGGCATTGCTATTGGGAGATTTTTGGCACAGCATAGCCAAGGGAAATTTTAATAACCTTTGAAAAACTGCTTGCAGTAATGTTTTCAATTATAAATGGAATCATTAAATGAAAATTACCTGTTTTAATTCCAAGCCATATTGATTCAAAGTTAGTTATTTGGGATATACGTACTTTAAAATGTTCCATGTAATATGAATACATTTCAGGAAATCTGGGAAACGGAGAAAGCAAGTATATTGCCCCACGAACCCCAAGTGGTATTTTATCATTTTACATTTCCCCCAAATATCTGACTACTTGTTGGTCTTCCGATCACCATGTCTACTCGGTACAATCTCTCTGTGACATTGAATCACATATCTTGTTTTGCTCACATAACAAAAAGCATTGATTTTAGATCTTATAAAATCAAAAAATCCATGGATTGTTATGGCTGTATGTTTTCACAAAGTAAATGTACTAAGATTTTTAAAGATGCAAAGCTCTACCACTGGACTTTTAGGCAACCTAAATTTTTTGTTGAATCATAAACATACATGAAAATGATGATGCATATATTTTGGTGAAGTATATGGATAGACAGGTGTGAATTTTATAGCTTGTGAGTACATAAATATAACATTAGAGAAATATGAATGTCTCAGTTTCTCTTTTCTCATCCGTGGTTTTCTTTCTTTCTGTTTTTTTTCCCCCCCCAAAGGAAAGGTACAGGCAGGAATGAAGGGGAGTAGACAGATAGGAAGAGAGAGGAGGAAGATGTATTTCATTTTATTTTCATTTTAGTTGTTCACACTGGTTGTTTCTCCTTGGACTCAGAACTCGAATCCAGGGATGTGTGGTCTGCACTCCTTCAGAGGTGACTGACCCAACCGCTGCTCCACCAGGGGGCACCAATCCTTGATTTTCTTACCACTGGTTCAAATAGATGATGCTCCCCACAGGTAGTTGAACTTGCTACTAGCTCCTGATCTGGGAGACAACTTTGGAAATTCTCAGTTCTCTCACATTGACTTTTTGAAAATTACTCCCTTTTAGACATTTTCTGATATTAAAAAATAAGTTTCTGATCTTTAAATAAAGTGCTATATATTTAAATACTTCTAGCATATTGTCTATTTAACAAGCACCTGATTGATAACTACTAGTATTAATTTGATCCTCTTTACAATTTTTCAAAGATTATAGTGATGCCGATACCCATCTGAAATGCCGGAAGATCATTTGGATTCTTACTGCTCTTTGCAAGTCTTGCTGCTACCCATGGTGATATGACCGTTGACAGTGGGCACCACCATGGGAGGGGTGGCACGTTCAGGCTCAGGGGTTTTCCTGACCTAGACGCCTTAGATCAGCCATCGCTTTTAAAATCCTTACTGTGGACCTTGGCCTTTTGTCCTTTGTCTCACCTCTCAAAACTGATGATTGCATTCTTCTGTCATCATCATTATCATCATCATCACTATACTTACTATTTTATGACAAATCCATTTCACATCCTTTACTCTGTTTCTTCACCCGAAGTTCTAGAGTTGCTTTTGAAGGTAACATCTACTTAGAATAAGAAAAAGTATCCTTCATATGGTCCAACTGGTATGCAGAGGCTTGGTCTGGGGACAGATGTCTTAAAAACACCATCTGAAAATGATTGACTATTACCTCCAAGTCTTGCCTGGTTCTTGGAGCAGATATTAATTCAGACGAAGTTCCTGGGCTCAGCCAGGTCAACCTTGAAACAGAGTGGCACCCTGTGGCACTGTCAGCTTTTGACACTTAACATGAGACCCTACTACCTGATGCCAGGTGAGTTACTCAGCCTGAGTTCCCACTGTTCTGTTCTGAACAGCACCCTCATGATGCGGTTCAGAAGACCCTGGACACCTAGGCTTTCAATTATTTATTTGATAAGACTTGAAGTAAAATCTTAAGAAGAAGGACAGTAGAGAGATAAGTAAAAGGACAAACCTTCAATTAGTTGGCATCTGGGTCCTAGAAGGCTCCTCTGTTACTGTCTTTCTAAGTGAGGACACGCCAATGGTCATTAAATTGAATAGCCCTCCAGAGAGAAAAATGACCCCCTTATAGCTCTGCCTTCCAAACTTTTGCCCAACCCCCTAATGATTCTAGGAAAATTACTAATCTAATTCCTCCGATTCGAGGACATTGAATGAGTGTATTTTCTAGGACACTAATGTTTTGCATTAAACAGTCAGGAACAGATGAATCATCCTCGCTCTTCTCTTGTGCATCAGCAGAGGGAGCTGACTCATGGCTGGTTCTTTTCCAAATTGGAATTCAAGATTTCAGACCCATGAATTCCAGAACATTAAGTTCAGTAGCGGGCACTGTGATGTCAATGCCAAGGGCTTCTGCATTGCTCAAGATGTTCAGGGGCTTGTAAGGATAAAGACTCTCAGAGAGTCATCTTTAGGGTGCCCAGAGCTGGTGTCCAACTACATGGAGTTCAGAAATGGAGTGACTGCCTTCTCTTCTGTCATTGCTCTCTGTCTTCTGAATCAGCACCTCATCCATTTCTGCCCAGTTTCCATACAATTTCGTCCAAGTGAATTTCTTCTTTCTTCTATTTATTTGGCTAGTTGTGGAGCACATCCATATATATGGCATCATCATTCTTCCTCTAAACTTACTTGCCATGAAATTTGTTGTGCTTTTTTCCTCTCAGGTGTTTGGAAAAAAACGCTTTTTGTTATTTTTACATTCTAGAATTACTGTGAGTTTGTCTATTTGGGAGCCCTCATGGAGGCACTATGAGACAGGGCCCATTAGAAAGAGATACCTGTGTGTCTCTAGGTCCCTTTTGTCACTTGTAGACTTGGAAAGCATATCTCTATTAAAAATTGATGACTTTTAGATATATTGAAATTCTTTGTGGCTTAACTAATGGCACAATTCACACTTAAAATCAGGTTATTTATATATTGATATGTGTTATTTTCTACCTGTACATCAATTAGACTTTCCTCTGGGTGAACAAAAGTTTTCATATAAATTAGGTCTCATAGTTTATGAAGTCAAAGTTGGTATTGATTAATCATTTTATAAGTTCAAGGTTGGTATTAGTTATGAAATTTTATCTTCCCTTCCTCAGTAAACATGGAAGAATAACTTCACTTCCTGGTCCTCTTCCTGGGACAATGCCTCAGAGGAGTTCATTGCATACAGGAATTAACTTTTGAAAAGACAGTTCCCCACACCTAACACAGATGACCAATGTGAAATGGAGAGCATTTTAGGATCTAACTATAAATCACAAAATGAACTAGGGTCAAGAGCATGAGTCTACAAATCACCGACCTAGTGCAAATCTGTCCTGTTCTGCTGATTGCTTTTAGAGGTGAAGATTCATTGAGGCATTACCGCACCCATGAACCCATTACCTTTGGGATAGCAGCGTCCTCTCTGCAGTGGTGGAATTGGGTCTTTGCTGCAGAGGTGTTGTCCGCAGTGCTGAAAATATGTGCTGCCTGGATGTTTGGTTAAAACCTTTTCCAACCCCATCTAGATGGATAACTTTTAATTTTAAGAACTATCTATGTAGGTTAAAATCTGGAGAGTCTATTTGTTGGATGGCATTGATAAAACCAAGAGAGAGTCAGAAGACCTTTTTTTAAAGAAAATGGAAAAGAAGAAGATAGATTGAAGAATAGCTAAAAGAAAACCGAGAATAAGAAAAGGAAAACAGAAAAGTAAGAAGACTCACATATTAGATGTGGGTAGTGTTGTGCCCTGGCTTCTAGCTTCTTCAGAAACCATGGTGTTCACACAAGAAAGTTTTAGTTTGACCAGTGAAATTATTGTTGGCAAAAATCTTTTCAGAGGTTTTGTGAGAAAGAGATATTACCGACCAGTGAATAAAGCTCAATTATATATTCTCCAGTAAAATATCAATTTTCTGTTTTAGTAATAATTATCTATTAATCAGAAAAAGTTACTGTGAGAGTGTCTTGTTCAGCTAGCTCATCTCTATGGGAATATCAGATTTCATACTTTTTGCTAAAAGGTAAACCAAGCAGTAATTATTCCTAGTACAGCATGTTTCTACATAAAGTGCTTCATCTTGATCATTTCTTAGAAACAATTTTAAAGTTGGATTTAGAATTTGGCATAATTTGAACAGCAGCTCTGAGACAATTTGAACTGACAATGCCAGCTTTTTAAATTTGAACAGGGTTTCTCTGTTCATTTTTTTCTTAGAAAAAGCATAAACATTGAATTTTGAATGTATTAGAAGAAAATATTTATGTAAGTATAAACAAAATAGGCTTTGATTAAAGAGTACTATCTGAGTTAATATCATTCAGAGAAATGCTCATTACAGGAATAAATATTATTGAAAGGTAATTTTATTTAGGCTAACATTAATACTTTAACTGCTTAAGAGACATTCATTCCTGTAAGTTAGTGAGGGGGAGGAATGGAAAGAGAGTTAATTTCAAAGTCTGCTCCTATCTTTTACTCTCATTTTGATGAGTAAATGTGTATTTCCTCATGAGTATAATCAAATATGTCATGTCCTATTTTATAAGTTTATTATAAGAAATCAAGTAAATAATACATGAAAACGTTTATCTCAGATCTCGGCATACAGTAAGTAATGACACATCATGTATAGCTGCTTTTATTATTTCATATCATCACATATTTCTCTACTATAGTTCACTGAATAAATATAAATTTACTTTTATTGTGAAGTTACACAAATGGAAATTTTGAGCTATTTTTATGCAATGGTGCTATAAATGAGTGAGTTGCTCCTGTGTATTTGACTTTTTAATTGTCCATATAGAAATGAGATCATGCAGTTTGTTTGTTTCTCTTCCATAACTTAATTCACATCTGGTTCATCCATATTGTTACAAATGGCAGAAATTCATTTTTTTAAAGACTGTATTTCATAATCTCTATATACATACATTTATATGTCACATACACATATTATACATGATTCAGGTACAGTCCAGATTTAATATTTATTATGTTTATTACATATGCATATTTCATCTGCTAATGGACACAGGTTGTTTTCATCTTGGCGATTGTGAAGAGTGTGACAGTGTTAATTCTTCAAGGTAGTGATCATTTTCCATTGGGTATAAATCAGAAGGGAATTGCAGAACCACATGGTAGCTCCACTTTCAACTTTTTGAGGAACTTCCATACTAATTTTCCATGACTGTGTCAATTTACATTCCTACTGGGATCCCAATTTCTCCAAACATTCTTGCCAAACATCTTTTTAAATTTATTTCTCCCACCCTTCCTTCCTCCCTCCATCTCCTCCTTCTTTTCTTACATTTGATAACAGACATTCTAGCCAGTGTGAGGAAATATTTCATCGTGGTTTTGATTTGCCTTTCCTGATGATTATATGTCGAACACTGTTTCATATACCTGTTGGCCATTTATATGTCCTCCTCGGAAAAACAGTCTATTCACGTTCTTTGACCATCAGTCAATAAACACACCTCTTTGGAGACAAAATTGCTTTAAATGTGTTTTGATGACAACTGAGCCCTTCAGGTTAGTCCTGCACTGGTGGTGTCTCTAGAGATTATCAGTTAATATTCCTTCCTCTTAATCTAATGCTTTCTGTTTAGAACACCCATTTGACTTGGAAATCACCTCAGATGCTTATACAACTTAGAGAGCACTGAATTGTCACATGTATAGAAGTTTTGAGGGAATTTAGACTAGAAGCTAAAATCTTAGTAATATTTTTTCTGCAAAATATTTTCTAGAAAAATTCTCCTTAGGAATAATATTTTGGCTGAGTAAGTTCAGAGAAAACATCAGGAAGAAAAATATAATCTATGCCATGTGCTATGTTAAAGTAAAATTGTGGCACAAAAGTGGGACATTATGAAATTGATGTTAACTCATCAGCTATGTTTATTCTAAAGAAGGCAGGGTTTTTCACTGTGAAATTGTAAGTGCAGATGCTGCTGCCATGTCTGTTTGTAGGTTCAAACAGAAAACAAAAACAGAGCCTATAATATCCATCAGCACACTGTGTAATCAGGAAAATGATTGCTGAGGTCACCATTGTCGGCTAGTTTCCACAAAAATTGAAAGACAAAATTTTCAAATATGAATAGCTACTAAAAATCTGCTTATTTTTATCTTCCCCGTTTTAATTCTAGTATCAAACATGCCCATATTTTGTGTTCGGGGGATTTATAATACATTTTTAAGTAATCGTTACATTGGCAATGCCTTTAGGTAGTTTATTTTTTGGGGAAAAAAAAACTTTGAAAAACATTTGGTGAAATTTCTGCTGTTTACTTGCAGCCTGTAACTGTGCAAAGGTGGAAAGTTGAGTGCTAGACAGAGGTCGTAGCTTTCTTGATAGTAGCAATCTGAAGGTCAGCAATTACTTCCATTATTCCTGTTTTGCTTTACAACTTTTAATTCTGTTAATGATGTTTCACCAAATGTGTATAATCTAAAGCTCACAGATAATGTCTTTTATGCAAATCAGGTCTTTAAAGGAGTCTGCTAATGTGCTTTATTCTTTCCTTTGAACAAAAGCAAGGGGAGGCAAACAAGAATTTGAAGACTCAAGTATTTCATCCATTTAATGATAACAATTATGTAAACTCTTCTTATGAGGGCTCCAAAAACTGGAATTCAGCAGACTGGATTTAGATCTCAGAATCACTACCTCACAGGACTGCAGGCCCCTTTATGTACCCCTTCTTTGTTTATGAATGGGTTGGGGGCGCTTTGAATTAAGACAAACACAGCTTGTTCAATGAGTTCCATTTTCAACAACGGAAGGGCCATGTGATCTCCAGGGGGAGGTGATTTTTAGCCCTGTTACAATTTGTGCTGATACACAGAGGCCTGGCGTTTAGGCCTGTTCCAGCCTACTGGACGCAAACAGGAACTTTGTGCAGTGACGGCTGCCCTGTGCTGGTGGAAGTCAGAAATCCTTTGGGGAACGAAGGTCACCTTTGTGTTTGACTTCCTACTTCTGCTAAAACCAAAGATTCACATGCTTTCACTGCAATTACACAATTCAAAATTAAAGTGAGGAAACACAGACCTGGACGTGATTATGCTAAGCAGAAATAAGACAAAAAGAAAAAGATCTTCATCCAAAAACCAACAACAACTGGGTCTGGGGGTGACAGGGAACCCACTTTTCCATCACAGCTCTCCAAGGATAGAACTCTTATCTCCAATTTCTAACCCCAGACTGTGAGACAATAAATTTCTGCTGTTTAAGACTATGTGTTGTACTTTGCAAGGCAATTCTTTCTCACTAATGCAACTAGGTTCCAAGTGTCCCGAGTTTATAAATATTTGGTAGCTGTAACTAAATCTTTTGTGACATCCCTTTGCTGTCCCTTTACTGCTGCTACTCCAGAGACCCAGAGAACACACTTTTTATATTCTCACACAGCAAATTGCACTTTTGTTCACTTCTTTCTAGTCATTCTTTCTGAATCTCTATTGCTATGTCTTCAAATAACCTCTTATAAAATGTCTAATATGCTATTCACCTCATTGGATTGTTTTCATTTCAGGCATACTGCAAGCCTCTATATGTTCAATTCAATTCGTTTTACTATCTTCTATTGTATTTATGTTGAAAATATACTGATTATTTCCATCATAGCTACCTTAAATTCCCTACTTCCTTAAATTGCTTAATTCCATCATCTCTTCATTTTGTGTTTGCTTCTGTTTGCCTATTTTTCTCCTGGTCATGGGTCTATGTTTTTTCCTCCTTTGTATGTTTTAAATTTTTGTATGGATATTAAACATCATGAATGTTGTTTGCTGTGTATTTGGATTTTATGATTTTCTTTCCAGAGTATTTTAGCTTGTTTGTAAGACAGTTGAGTTACTTAAAATTATTTAAATTCTTGTCTTGAAGCTTTATCAAGGCTGGACTCCATGAAAGCATTCTTTAGGTCCTTCTTTTAGAGTTAAAGTGGGCCGACCAAGAGCAGATCACTTCTACTGTGTCTGCTTTCATCTCCAGTGTGTGATGAGACGTCTTCATCAGCCTGGATGGAATTGGAATCTCTCCCAGACTGATGTGAGCTGGGAAAACTATTCACCTCAGAGCTCATTGGACCTGGTGCTTTGCCTGGCCTTGTGGATTTTATCGTACAAATACTCGTTTTTTTTCCATCAAAGACACAGGAGCGTCACCCTGCCAATTTCTGGAGCGCTTTCTCTGAGAGCGTCCAGTTGTCTGGCAGTCTGTATCACAAGTTGTGGTACAGTCATCTCCCAGCCTCTGACTTTCATCTCCTCCACTCAGGAAGACTCGCTTCTGTCTGTCTGGCTGCCAGCTCTGCCCCATAGTCCAAAGATTGTGTTCATACTGAAAGCTGAAACAGCTGCAGGCCTGGGGGTGGTTTGTTTCTTCCTTTCAGAGACCACGATTCTGAGCCATCTTCACAAGGTCTGATGCAAGTAGCTCAGTGCATTTTGTCTGTTGTTTACTGTAACTTCTCTTCCCCAGTCTTCTCTGAGTCATTTTATAGATTCTATTCAGTTACGTCCCTGCGTTCTGCCACCAAAGCCAAGAGAAACGAATCCTTTAATGAACGAATCTGATTAGTTTATCAGAGGAGGAACTTGCTTTGCTAGGTAGTTTACAAAAAGCTATAATTAAAAAAAAAACATTTTTTGGCAGCAGGTTTATATATATTTAGAAAACAAAGTTTTATCCATTCTCATCCAAACTAGGAAAGACAATTTTATAAAGTAGTAGAAATGAAAGCGTCCTTAGTTATTAAGAATTGTCAGCAGTTTAAAAAGCATATAGGCATAAATTCAGCCTTGGAGGTCCAGTGGAAAGCCTCATGGTTGAAATTCTCAGAAAATTTGTGACTTTCTTTTGAAGTTAGCAGTTTTTCTCTTGCAGTTTCTCAACCACCATGTCTGTGATCGCCAGAGACAATGTGTCTGACTGAGCCAACAGCTCAGATGACCTTGTCCAGAAGGTTCCTCTCCATCAAAGGACTTTTCTGCTGACTTTGGTAGTAGAACACAGCGTTGCACAAGGACTCAGGGACAAATGTACTGAGAAAGAACATATTGCAAAGAATGCAAGGAAGTCAGACTTGATAAGAAAGAATTGGTTAAGCAGAAAAACCTAAAGAAAAATGTGAAGTTAAAAGATCTCTTAAAAGACACATTCATCTTTTCATGTTGGTAAGCAGTAACTTATTCTAATGATCACATTCATACTCATAAATAATGTGACATATCTTCAAATATCATGATCTCAAGACTTCACAAAATTGTTTGACGATCTATCATTGTGACAACAGGCATTGTAAGTCAAGAGGACTCTCTTTTTCCCAGTTTATCACAGACAGTTTCCCCCAATGGATGTGTCAGGTGTAGAAATCTGGAGGTGGACAGAGAGATGAGTTCCACTGCTGCTCTTCCGAGGCAACTCTCTGGTCTTCTCTGCTCATCTGTAAAAGGGATGACAATCACGTTGTCTTTCTCAGTGAATTGCTGCAAGGATTAAATTAGTGTACCACTTGCCTGCAATAAAAAGACGCTTGTCTTATTGTTGCCATGTTGATGGTAATCAGACAGTGAAGAAGAAAAATTGATGATGCGGAGAGAGAATTTTCAGTCATGTCTGTAGGTAGATAAGGACAGGCAGGCAGGTTATCTCAGAGAGTTGTGAGTTCACAAAAATAGTGATTCTGAAGGCAGAGTCTGAAACACTGAGGTTTTATCAGGAGATATTGTAGACATAGTCTGAATATACTCTTCTTATGATTTTACAGGTTTGGGGATTCAAAACCCAATTTCACTTTGTGTTGGATTTAAATCCCATAAAAACTTTGTAGACATGACTATTTCACATTTAGTTTTATAGGGTATTAATTGAAAGCAGTGCTATTTAACCCCTGGGATATTTTGACTACATTTAAAAAAATCTAACAAAAGAAAATTCTTAACAGATAGATGACATAGATAGATCAAAAGATAGTAGACAAGACAGGTAACCTTATGGATGATATACAGACAGATGGATAGATGACAGATACAGATGGTAGATAGACTCATACCCACTGCATGAATATCTGTGAATTTAATGGCAAAATATGAATAGAAGAGGCTCACTGGAACTCAGTAGTTATGACTAAGAACTGACATTAGTCACACAGGTGCTGTAAATACAGAAGACAGAGAATACAAGCAAAGCTGAATGCAACCGAAGGTA
Source organism: Solenodon paradoxus (assembly GCA_004363575.1). NCBI lineage: Eukaryota > Metazoa > Chordata > Mammalia > Eulipotyphla > Solenodontidae > Solenodon > Solenodon paradoxus. The sequence goes on from RJWH01003663.1 coordinate 43,326, forward strand.
CCAAAACTGAAGAGGGAAAGGAAGGTTGTATGTATGTGGTGGTGAAATATGCAATCTGAGTCAGAAAGGGAGGGAAGAAAGAACATAAGTGGTAAAGTTCAGGGAAAATATGAGAAGATCAATAAGGTTCGATTATTGATAATGGCATGTTCTGGGAATAAGTGGCTCAGGTGAGTTAGGAAACTTCATTACAGAGCAAAAGAAGCCAAGGTATGAAAAGTATGGATTATCTGCTGCATGTGGAAAAATCACCATGTTACTTCCCATTAATAACTGGTGGAATCCTGTCCATCTGCATCCCTAATCTTAAAAATATATGGTGTTGGGTTGTTTGTTTTTTTTTTACTGTTATCTTTCGGCACACTAGCCTTTTTTAAAGGAAAAATTCAGGAGTTCTCAGTGAAATAGTTGTACAGTGCAGAGACATTGCACAGTGTGCATGTATTTTGGTGAATATCACAGGACGGAAACAGGCACTGGCTTTTTCCCTCTTCATACACAAGCAGTCCACTGCCAATGTGCTCTGCCTGCGGTAATGAAAATGAAGAATGCTGCTTCTGAGACCAGTAGTTCACTAATTGTTTCCTTCTAAAGAATGCATTTTGAGGAGTTTGATATTTTTAGAGATAGTAAATTTGAAATTCTTATTCACTGGGAAGAGGTGCTGAAAATCATATTAGAAAAATTTGAGATAAATTTCAATGGACATTAAAAGTATTTGGAAGATTTCTTTAATCTATGAGTGACTATGACATTTCTTTTTTCCTATATGAAAGAAAATGTGATGGATGATAATATTACAGGCAACTGTGCACAATAAAACCATGGAAGCATTTCTAAAATTGACTGATGAAAAGAAGCTCTGTTGAGTGTTAGAACAAAAATGCTCTTCCGGACCATTTTCCCTGCCTGTATGGTCTTCCCAACCCCTTCATTAGGGATGACAGGAGAGAGACCTGCGCTTTGGTGAGTCCACACTTTCATGTTTGAGAGCCTGTCCCTTGAAACAGAATCTGAACTGAAGGGCATGACTGCCAACAGCAATCTTGGCATGACCTGGGTATTCTGTTTCTGCTTCCACACTGGATTATATCCAGGCCTGTTTCCACATGGTGTTGGGAAAAAAATCCTCCCAACAGCTTTGAAGAAGTGAGATCATGACTTTTTTGTTCCTTGCTTTCTTGTTGATATTTAATTAAAAACGCAGCAGTTATTTACCTACTGTGGTATGTTGATCCCATCATATTCTGATGGCAAATTTAATGCCACAGTCATTCTTTCTGGCAATAAACACAGCACTTTCCATATGGAACTGCCTCTGTACTATTCCTGAATTTTGAGTCAGTGTTGGAATGACACAGAAGTCAAAGCATGGGCTTGTCATGATTACAGCAGTGTGCATAGGTCTTTGTGCGCAGGGACAGCCTCAGAGACATTTATATAACTTCTTCATGAATAAACTGATGATATACTCAAATTGAAACTACTTGGAGCTATTTGCAAGCCATAAAGCTCCTCATATAAAATTTCAATGTTCTAGATGTTTAATTTATTTCAATAATCATGAAGCAACTTCAGTCGTGATTTTGGAACTAGGAAATTGGCTTTATGAAGATGGCCTTTTCTGCATTTTCACTTGAGTAGGATATGAATTCCATTGTCTTAACAAAGAGGCAAAATTCATTCGGCTCTGCATCCTGGTATCATGGAAATTCTGATCTTGTATATCAGAATTATGCTTGTTTTATTAAAGAGCTAGCAGGCAGATGATAAGGTTTCCAATCAGACCACAGGAACCATTACTTTCCTGTTAGTACTCTCCTTATACGCTCTGCCTCTGGACACAGAGGAGAGATCCATGCTAGTCTTCCTCCCCAGCGGGCCCCTTACAAGGGCCCGATTTTCACACGGATGCTCTTTTCACTAAGAAATATGGCATTTGCTTCTTGAGAACCCTACAAAACACCACGGATTAAATTTGGCTGCAATGAGGACAAAGTTCTAGAAACAAAAAGAGATTTTTACGTTGCCAAGGGGTCTTATGTAGATAACAATTTCTTTCCCACAGGGATTGTAAATCGGAGTCTCTTTTCTGTATTTCATTCCATCTTGTAGCCTTTGAATTTTTTCATCTATATGAAACCAGGATTAGTCACCACATGCGGCTTATTGTTTAGATAATGGGCCAATCTCTTCAGCAGGTCCCTGAGCTACAAACAAGTCCCTTAGCTTCTCATGACACACGCTGGACTGCAAGCAGAAAGCACATTTCCTGCACTTCTATGAGATCATCACAAAAGGTAGGTCCCTGTGTCCATCTGAGAACTTAGATAAAATTTCTTTTTAATTTATGTTTCACTAATTTACCACACCAGATAAGACTTTGGAGAAAACAGCCATCCCCAGTCTCTGCATCGCTCACAGCACACCCAACACCACGCTTCTAGTGCCATCACCACCCTCTTATCTTACCTCTTTATCTCTCTTGAAAATGAGCAATCATTCTCTTTCCCCATCAGAGAAGCATTCACATCTCACTCAGCAAACCCCATTTTGTGTAGCTATCATCTTGGTGAAGCTGATGGAACTGCCTCAGTTACCTTACTGACCATCATCACAGGTTGTGACATGCTGATAAGCCATTGCTGCTGGGGTGAAAGCTGACTTGTGCTTTAATTTCTCTTTTTGATCATCATTAAGGAAGAAAATTTCTACCCATGCTACATTTAAGTCATGGCAGATACAGGAGTTCATAATGCAATATGTACTAAGGTTGACAAATACTTGCATTTTGGCATTGTGCGTTTATACAGAAGGAAGAATTTTAACTTCTAAACTCCTAGGTGTATTCCTGTGTTAATAGGCCAATTCCTTATTTATATGATACAGCACTTCAGTTCAATTCAACTTTTAATAACACTCCATCCTATGTACTTCTAAAGGTGGAAGAATAAAGGCAAGAAATAGTTCTAAAGATGGGAGAATAAAGGCAAGCAACAAAAAAACATTTGTATTGCTTTTATTTTTCCTTGTTGCCTCTATTGGTGTTGTTTCTATGAGTAAATTTGAATTACTCTTAAGTGTTGTTTTGTTTCAGTCTGAATGTCAATAAATTGGTATCAGGGACTAATTCATGTCCTTCCAAAAGCTGTGTGTTCAAGTCCTAAGCCCCTACACCTCAGAATGTAACCACATTGATGCATCAGGTCACCGAGGAGGCCAGCAATTAAAATTGAAAGCTCCGGCTAATCCTGTGTAACTGCTGACCTTGTAAGAAGAGGACATGTGGACACAGGCCTGTGGAAGAACAGTGTGAAGACAGAAGGAGAAGGTAGCCTCCACAAGTCAAGGAAGGAGGCCCCTGGGGACAGAAACCCTGCTGGCATCTTGTTTTCAGATTTCTAGTCTCCAGGACTGTGCGGAGATACATTTCTGTGTAACTGGTACTAGAAGCTCTGCTAGATGAACATAACTAAGGTAAGGATGACTCTATGTCTATAAAAGAAATGCAGAGGAGGGCAGCCTTAAGTCCTTATTTTGACAACAAATGATTACAAGGCACACAAAAAATCAAGATATGGCCCAGACACAAGGAAAAAGGAAAAAAAAAAACAACAGTCAATAGAAATTGTTCCAGAAAAAGCCAGATTTTCAACCTACTGAAAAAATACATTCATCTGCTACTATAAACATGATCCAAGAACTAAAGAAATCTGTGTCCAAAAATTAAACTGTAAGAGCCAACTCGATCTGAGAACAGGCTGCTACTGCCTTCACAAATATCAGTAAAAGGGAAGTCAGAACCCCAGTCTCACCCCAGTCAGAACTTGGTCTTGCTCTTTGTTGTGTAATCTGTTTGCTCAGGACTTCTGTGGACCGAGTCTTTACAGGTTTATTATTTGCCAGGTGCAATCCCTGGAGTCTGCTCAGTTTAGTGATCTGTAACATTCAGTCATTTTTTTCTTGATTAAATTCTCCTTGAATTTTTCACGAGATTTTAGTTAACTTCCAGAGTACAAAAAGAGTTGATTTTGACAATTCTATTTCATTATTTTCATTGCTTTTCTGGAAGGGAATATTTTTTCTGTGAATGTCCTCTTGAGATTTAAATCATCCCATCAAAGTTTTTAATTTTGCTTTCTTCTCAGCACCAAGGCCAAGACAGGTTGTGTGTGTGTGTGTGTGTGTGTGTGTGTGTGTGTGTGTGTGTTACTTACATAGACCTTTAAAATAAACTGCCGCTCTTACGTGGCCACACCTATGCACCCCTCCTTCCATCTCCACCGTCCTGGGAGCAGGAAGCCTTATCCTGTGTTGTCTTTGCCCCTCAGAGTTGACAAAGGGAAATCAGCTACTTTTGTCTTGTGATTGAAAAATATTATGTACATTTGGGCTGTAGTGTCTTCCAAATGCATACAATTCGTTAAACATATTTTTGCCTTTCATGTACATTGCATTTATGATTAATCGATCTTGACCATTTTCCCTCTAAATTCAGACGTGGCTTCCTAAGTCTTGTCCACACAGTATGCTGGGCAGTCAAAGCTAATTGATCTTAGTTGCTCAATATGTGAAATTTATCTGCCACAGGTGATTCATGACTACTCAGTATTTATATTTTGAAATCCTAAAGAGAAATGACCAATTTGGAAATGTGACTACAAACAAAGAGACCTCAAATTTTTAAAAACAGACCAGGACTATTTTATAAAGGCATTTATTTCCTGATTGATTCATCAAACATATTTAAGCAAGCATATGATATAATCTAGCTTATTTATTTTTAGTAAAATACTGCATGTGCTGACTTAATGTGGTAGATAGGCTCTCGGAAATAGCAACTTGATGTGGAATGACTTATTGTGAAACCAATTTTACTACAGGTCAGTGATATAAACAAGATCTAGGTTCATATAGCATCTTTATGGTCACAAACACACTACCAATCTTCTAAATAAAGATTCAAAATACTTCTCATAGTCAGCCATTATTTGTCTTCCTTCCTTCCTTCATTTTCCAACCTGATGGCATCTTGTTTCCAAACTTGTGGTTTCCAGGACTGAACAAAATAGATTTGTTTGTGCTGCAGGCTGAGGAACTTTAACATGGGTGCCCACCCCAGTTCTAAGGTGCTGGGCCAGAACCAGCTCATCTCAGCATCTCAGAGCACGAGGTGGAGTCAGCCCTGCACAGAAGTCCTTCCATCCCAGGGCACAACGCACACCCCACACCCACTCACACTGGGACAGCCAGGTACACCAGTTAACCTTCTCTGGACATCCTGGGATGTAGGAGGAAGTTAGAGTATCTGGAGGAGACTCATGCAGATGTGGGGAGAATGTGGAAACCACACACACATGCTGACCCTGACCAGGGAGCTTCTTTCCATCAATATTAAAAAGAAATAATATTGAGTAAAAGGCATTATCTGAGGACCTGCTGTATAAGGAAAATTTCTTGATTCCAGTTTCTAAAGAATTCATAATACCTTGGCTGTCAAGGTAAAATGCACATTACTGCAGTGTCTGGAAAACCACAAGTTGGCAGGGAGTTGATTCTGAGATGAGAGAGTCAGTTTTATAGGAGGCATCTAAGATAGATCATAAAGGTTTAATTTGAAGATGCTGTAAACATTGCAAAGGAAGTACTAAATAAAGTTTGGATCGGGATATTAGCAAATAGCCAAGGTGAGCAAAGAGGAGAATTTCTTGAGCTGACACTAGGACAAATTTAAGTGGTATAACTTTTAATTGGCTTTTTTAATTAAAGAAATAGTGGTTTTAACCTTATGTAAGTTTTGGGCGTACAACATTAAAATGTGCCTTCAGTGTATACTACATTACAATCCCACCAAAAGTCTAGTTTCCAGCCTCCACCCTGCACTGGACCACTGCTGTCCCTTTTGCCCGTCTCCTATCCCCTTCCTGCCTACTGACCACTGTTTAGTTCTTACTATAAGAGCTTGTTTTTGTTTTGTTTGCTTTATTTTGTTATCTCCAATATGTGAGCAAAATCATGCAGCACCTGTCTTTCTCATTCTGATTTATTTCACTTAGCACAATGCCCTCAAGGTGCATCCTTGTTGTCACAAAGAGCAAGAGGTCATCTTCATTTGCAGCTGAGCAGTATTCCCTTATGTATCTGCATCACATCTCCATCCATCACGGGACCTTTGGTTGATTTCAGATCATGGCTATCACAAATAATGCTGCTGTGAAAGTAGAGGTACACATACCTCTTCAAACTAGTATTAATATTTATTGAATGATGTACTCTTTTTCAAATCATAGAACGTATAGCTCATTTTACCTATAGATTCTTATCTTAGGCAACAGATACTATTTCATGAAATGCCTCCCATATATTGTGTGAAAAATCTGTGATCACATACAATGCTATTGTTTTTACTAAATGTTTATCTAAATAGCTCTACTGCATCAGACATGTCTCCCAAATATTAATGCATGTGCTTAATAGAAATATTTTAAGAGCTTAATTGCTGGTGTTTGTTTGTTTTTTTTTTTGTATATTTTAAATTACTGCTCTAGTATTTTACATGCAGCTATAGTTTATCCAGGCACCTATGATGCTACCCTGCAGTGCATGATCTATTGTTTAACATTAAAAAAAAACTCTCTAGTTGTTGCTTTTCTGAATTATGTTACCGTGTTTCTGAATCAAAAAGATACAACTGAATAAAAGAATAAGATCTTTGAAGTCAAAGTCAGTGTATTTAATGAGAGATAAATCATTGACTGCTTCCTCTAATGCAGCCTTACTCTCAGAAAGTAATTGTCAATAAAGGAGACATTGTTTCCATACTCACAGAGTTTATAGTCTGGGAAATGATACAGAAATAAAGCAAATAATTATAATAAAGAGTGATATCAAAGAAAAACTATTCTGAACTCATATAAGGAGAGTCTTTATTCAAAAAGGTTACTACAATCACGGGTGGGGGGCACTGTAACAGGAGGGAGTTTGGCTGGTAAGAATTGAAATCATCTCCGAGGTGGGACAGAAAGAGGGCTTTCGACGAGTAAACACGGCTAAGCAACCAGGTGGACCAGGGAGTGGAGTCTGTTAAACAGAAGAAATGCCACGGAAATAAAAGTCAGCGAATGCATCGTTTGCAGAGTAAATGACCTCAGATTGGTTACTGAGTCAAAACTGTGTTCCAGTGGACTCACAGACTTACATAGTGAGGTTTCCAATTTTGTGTCCTAACTTAGCAGAGGCGCTGGTTGGTATTTATTCAGAAGGCCTAGTCAGTGGCAGAACTCCAGCCCCTAATAATGAAGGACGTCAGAAATGGTGTGGACACCGAGGCTGAAATCTGGACCACAGCCCTGTGTCAGGGAGCATGAGGAAGAGAAGCACACGGCTGGGTCACGGGCAGCGAGGCAAGAAAGCAGTGGGATTTTGTCTTTTCAGCATGTAAACTCCTAAATCTGGGCTGGAGAGCAAGCTCACTGGGTCCCCATATTTCCGGCCTGGGGAAAAAAAATATTCCAAGACCCTGCCCTATTGTTAGGACAATCCCTCCTAAAGGATTTCTGCTTTGCTCAGATGTTTTTTTATTATATAGCTTTTCTCTTCACGTATGCACATATATAAATTTGTATTTTTTCCTGAGTTTGCATCACAATGATTTTTTAGGATATTCAATTCACATCTCAGTCTGTGTGAACTTCACACCCCACCTGCCTCCAGAGCCCCAGTGCCCTTTGCTGCCTCCAATGTTAACTCCTTGTGTGTTTATTTTGATGCTTTATAGTCTATACATGAGTGAAACCATCCTGTGTTTCTCTCTTTCTCTCTAGTTTATTTTGCTTGACATGATCCCCTCCAGTTCCATTCAGATTGTTGCAAAGGACACACTTTCATTTTAGCTTCTTTATTTTTTTAAACGACTCTACAGAGTTCCATTTAGTATCTGACCACAGATTCTCTCTCTGTCATCTGTGGACTGGCATTTAGGCTGCTTCCTGGTCTTGGCTTTTGTGAACTGTGCTGCTATGAATATGGGGGTGCATACATTTTTCACTGATTCATTGAGTATATGCCTAGAAATAGGATTTCTAAATAAAATGGTAGATTCATCTTTGTTCTTTTATTTTTTGAGCAATCTCCATATGCTTTCCAAAGAGGTGGCTCTAATTTACGTTCCCACCAAGTATCTGACTTAACTTAGGATCTGAGGCAGCACCTGCCTTCAATCATGACCAGCACTGTGCTAAAATGGGATTGTGTTGTTAAATCTTCATGGCAACCTTTGCAATGAGGTGCTGTGTTTAGAGGTGGAAAGACTGAGGGAAGAGAAATGGAAGGACTTGGGGTGCTGGGCAGTGAAGGAAGAAATGACACACTCAGACAGGCTGGCTCCCACTCTGGCTCCTGGTGCTCCAACCATATGGTGTGGCCACTGGGTGTTTAGGCGCCCTGGTGGCCAACATCGGCTGGGCGAAAGGAGATCGTCCCACACAGAAGAATGGGACCTAGTCTGAAAACGGAGTTCAGAGCTCACCTTGACTCAGTCTGTGGGCTCCGCCCTCAGGTCTGTGTCTGGAAATATTTATTAGAGCAGAGAAAAGCCAGCAACCGTCTTCCTAAACATGGGTGGCTTTGGATGGACTAGTCTGTCAGTCAACACTTCAACACTTGTTTTCCCTTTTTTTCCTGGCACTTAGAGGATGGTAGGAAACCATGACAATCACTAAGAGACAGAGGACTCAGGGGAGAAGGGAACTCGGTAAGAAAACTCTTTTTCCCAGTAGAAAAGAAAACTTTTTTAATCCACAAGATAGTCTCTGTCAGCTCCGTGGAGATGGGAATTGGAAATCAGTTTCCTTGGTCAGCCACTGATAACAGGACAGGATGGATGCCCATCTCTGAGTCTCACAGTGTCTCCGGAGCAGTAAATCTGCTCTGATATACGCTGTCTGCGCTCTGTTTCAGCAAACAATCATCGCTTTAAAAATCTGGAGCAGTACTTTCTGTCTGAAGATAAAATGTCTTGGGGTAATTTCTCTCCTTGATTTTTATGGAAGCTGTTACATCTTTAAACAGGGATCCCTCAGGAATGACAATGAGATACATCACTGTCAGCCAACTGAGTTACTGATTCAAGATTACTTTTTCTTTCTCCGTGAGGCTCTGACTCCAAGAATTTCTTGGCATAACACACAGACCTCTGGTGCTCTTTTTGTCTCACAACTGCCCTGACCGGAGAGTGGGAGGCGAGCAAGAGAGATTCTGTCAAACATTAAGAACCCCTTTATCTAGTATTCATTGCAGCTCTCTCTCCTGTCGAGGTGATTTGAATATTTTTATACTCTATTTACTTTTTATACTTTAACAAAATTGCTTGTGTAGCAGTGAAATTCAACTGTGATTTTAACCACAAAGTAGGCTTAGCATGCTGGTCATTTGAAGAAGGCTCCGTTTGTGCTAGACAATGCTCCTCTTAGCATTGTCAGGACATTCCCTGACCCTCGGGTGCATATCAGAAAGGTTTTACTGTTTCTTTTATGTCACATCACCACGGTCACAGAGCCTATTACACATCTCTGTCTTCAGTAGCCTGCTGCTTCAGGCTATTAAAACAAAATGTAGAGTCCAGTGCAGCGAAGTTATTACTTACTTCTGCGTGAGGAGCTCAACCATCAGCATCTCAACCGTTTTTTAAACTTATGTTTATTGAACATAATAAAATTATAGAAAATATATGAAATGCTATGACTCACACTGAGGAACTCTACCAGAATTAGCAAGCGCTAGCATTAGATTCCATTTGCTTTAGATCTTAAATTACAGCTTTATCTCTACATAAGCATATATATTTATACAAAATTAAAATTCCATGTCGTCCTGATTTCTAAAATTTCTCTTAGTCTCCATGCCCTCAAACCCCTGACCACCTCTGCCAAAAACACCCCAGGCTTCTTTCTCACCCTGTTTCCAACTCTTACCTGTATCTATAGGGGTCATAAGGTATATGATTGCATGTTTTGAAAACATTGTTAAATTATATACAGATAATTCCTGCAATGTTCTTTTGCACAGATAATTTCTTTAGAGATCTTTTTATAGCTAGCATCTTGTGTTTAAAGCAAGCATCGATCACTGGGCTAAAAAATGGGTTCTAGTCTGGTGTTAAACAGCACAAGGAAGTCGGAGGTACCACTGGTGTGAGTTATAAAAAGAAAGCAGCCTGAAGCCAGACTAAATTGCAAAGCCGAGACAAAGGACACAGCCCAGTGCAGTGTTCCGGGATGGTGCTCAGCTTGGAAATGCTGATCCCAAGTGCACCTCAGAGGGCAGCTGCTGAGCTAACACTGGAGTCTCTGGCACCACGCCCCGGCGAAGGGAGCATCCTGGGCTGTGATCCCAACTTGCCAAATCCTCAGGCTGGCTCTGCCCCAGTCTTCTGATGCAAGCAAAGCATCTCTAGGTGCTGTGAGTGCGTTTTCCCCATTCAGAGTAAAGAGGGTACAGGGCAGCTCTCTTCTGGAGGTCACCTTCTGGGACCCAGAGAAGAGGAAGGACCCATTGGAAGTGCCCCATGCAGTGAACCTAGGTGGTAGACTCGTCCTTTGCCAACAGGCTGTGGAGTGGATTTAGTTAGTGTGGGCACTCCAGGGGATGTCCTCTCCATGTCCACAATGATGACAGAGCCCTGGGACACAGGAATGAGGACTTGAACATGCCCATGGCTCTATCCGCAGCTGCACGTGCACGTCTGCATCAAACTGAGGACCTCTGTTCGCCTGAAGTTACACTTCCCGTCGAGCAGTGATGGGGGAAGAATCACATTGCCTCAGCTGCCCTGTGAATTCTAAACTGAACTTCAGCCTTCCTTGTTGTTTTATAAGGCTTAGTAGTCAGGATTTTATCCCCCTTGAATTTGAATTGCTAACTATCAGTAAAGAAAAAAATACCTAAACCAACATCTTATGTTAAAATTTTGGAAACTGGAAATTTCCATTTGAATGAATCTGGATGGAGGAGATGGTACCCCTCACTTTCCATTGTCTTACAAATGTTTGTCTCCCCTTTTAACACATCTCAGGTGTGAACTCTCATAATAGCTGCTAAGCTCTCTCCTGCTCCTATAATGTGTGTGCCTCCTCTGAGTCCTTGTCTTCAGTCAGCTCACATCAAATCATGGCCATAATCTTGTTACCCAGTTAGTAGATTCTAACACCCCACGTGCTTTAATAGTGATGAGTGCTAGGGAGGAAAGATTTCATCTTCTTAGTGGAAATCAGGTAAAGAAACAGAAAGAGAACATCTGAGATGAGCTTCAGAAAACAATTGAACAGGAATGACAGCATCGAGAAGGCAAATGAACAGCTTGCACAAAAGTCATGAAATTATACAAATGAAAGACCTATTGATTTCAGGATTGAAATCTATGCCTGGCATGAAAAGACTCTTTTTGGTAAAAAGGATAAGAGACAGATGACAAACAATATGGAGTGTGTTCTGTGAATTGACAGAGTATTTGTTACTGTAAAATGTCTGTCTTCTAAATCATTTTGTTGACCTGTTTTTTTTTATTGATTGTTTTCTTTCACATTTTTCATCCTTAAGAAAGTAGATGCTATGCCTTAGGAAATTAATTGGGCAGATGTTTGTGTTGATATAACTCATGATTTTTGACTTTATTTTTTTAAATGAGGCTTCCAGAGAATTCTTGCAGGATGGCTCTAGGAGAAGCTTGTGAAGTTGGTACACAGCTGCATATTCAAGGCAGAATTTATAAATACAGATTTCTTATGTTTTTTCTCCCAGGTGAATGCATTTTCCCTCAGCAGCTCTTTTGTTAGAAGGGACGAAAGAGAGGATAGCACATTTTCAGCATTTCTGAAAAAAAGACTGTTTTTTTTTTTTACCAGAAGATCCATTGAAGAAGTAGCATCAGAGAGATGAGTCTAGAATAGAAGGACAGTGTCTGAACACTGGCGATGGATGTTAGAATAATTGTTAAAAGACAATCAAAATTCTCAGCTCAAAAGTGAAGAACCAAGCATTGAAATAAGTACTTCACCGTTCTGATTATCCTCTTTTTTTTTTGTCTATTCTATTTTTAGTATGTTACAATCATCTATCTTGCAGACTTGCCTCCTACTTTTAATTAATGCCAGACTCCCTTCTCAAGGGCCCTTTGCCTTCCCACCTACAAGGAGGACAATAAATATCAGAAGGCATTTGGCCTCCTCAGCCTGTGACCATTAGAAGGGAAACCTTCTGGGATGCATTAGTGCTGTGGGCTGGTAGGAGCCAGATGGGAAATAAACTGGTTCAGAGGCTCTGAGACAAGCAGTGGAACTAAATCTCCAAGGGAGAGCAAAGAAATAGCTCAATATCCAGCTTTGCATTTGTTTTGTTCTTTCAAGTCTTGGTTGGTGGGAGTTGCTGTGGGGCAGGAGGGTTAAGTATGGGGGGTGGGGCGGGGAAACATAAAACGATGCATACCTTAAATCTGTATAATGCTGTGATGTGTTGTGTCTCCAATAAAATGTAGAAACGCAACACTGAGACAAAATTCTATGATCGGTATACGCTGCGCCCATGGAGTGCGTCCGGCATATGGCATTTGCTGCACAAATCTGCATTTTTGCTCATGCAGTGTTCTTGATGGCTTTCCATGGAAAGATTTTGAAATGGTTCAGTGTGAGTCTGCCCACCACTACTTGCTGGCAAGTTGAGAGCTCTGGGATAGTCCGGTACACAGGTCTCATCCACCTCTGCGAGTCCACTGGCGGATGGGCTGCTGTGCATCATCCTCCAGCTTTCACGTGCTTCAGACCACCCGATGGGAGCAGGCAGCAAGTTCTCTTTCTCTCAGCAGTTTCTGGAAAGTTTTATGTCCAGTTTCTTATATTAGAAAAATGATCCACTGAAATCAATTTATTTAATGAAATAAATCTAGAAGTATAATATTGAGCAAATAAACATATCTCTCTATTCATTCTCTGTTTGGTAGGAAAAGGAGCTCCAACCGAATAGCTTATCACATGACGTCATAGCATAATTCACATGATTTCACTTACAGTCCAGACAAAGGAACATCTTGCACAATAAATGTGAAATTAGACAAAGGAAAGACATACACTCTGTACGGTACATGTAAACATACACACACATACGATGTCATGGTGGTGGGATAAGAGCAGCAATGACTAAATTCAAATAATGATAAAAAATTCAATATCAGATTTGACTCACTGTTTTCAGAGTCTCACATCTGAGATTTGTACAGAGATTAATTTCTATTAATTCATCTGTTATTCTAACCAGAATTTGATGTCAACTGAAAACAATGAATTAGCATTTTTAGTAGTTTCTTAGAGGACAGATTCATCAACAAAATAGAAGAAAAGGCATCTGATCCTGGTTGAACCCCATTTCTATATGGAAAACTTTTGGAACAGTCAATTCCATTCAAAATAATGCTTAAAGTCTATCTTATTATTTACAACTGAGTACTTAATGATAGATATGAACAAAATAAATGTAGTTGCCTAATGTGAAGTAAAAAGGAAAACAGAGACGAAAGATTAAACATAATGATTGGTTTGATGAAGACAAAAAAATAAGCCCACAAGTGAGAGAAAAAGGAAACAAATAAAAAATTAGCATTTTAATTGGAATCTAGTTTGGATCTCAAGTATTAATTCAGAAACATCAGTATTCAAACTGAGACATAATAAAGAAGTATAAGAAACATTACAAATTGTCAAAAGAAAAAGAAAAATGATGAAATAGAAGAGCAAATGTCCATTTAAAATCTATATGCATGTAAATTAAATAAATGATTTAGGAAATGACAAGAAACAATAAAACTATGTCAGCGCTGACATCATAATTGTACTTGAAGATAAGGTAGACAGACTGTATCATTTTGACTTTAAGTATATTTAATATGGACTCTCTTAAGACGACATATTGAGAGTGATTCTCCCTGTCCAGTAAAGGGAATTAGAGAAGACTCTAAAGTGTACTCTGAGTGGAAATATGTTTTAGGGAGTACTAAATGCTATGCTTGAACTTTCGTGTCACCCCGAACGTAGGGTTACTTACTCGCTGTCCAGGTGTGACCAGAATGGCCCCTGTTCAGCTGCATCTTCCCAGCTTCCTGCTTCGTTGGAAATTCCGTCTGGTTTTAATCAGAGTTTGCTCTTGTGCCCTGTCAAGACATAAGATTGTCTTGCACACATTCACTTCAGCACCACGGTGCTGATCAGAGAGGAAATGTCATGGACATAAGATAAAACTGTACTTTGAAGTCGGGATGTTCTGTGCACAGGTGTGGTTTCTGTGTCAAGTGCACCTGTGGCCCTGCCGGCAGGCTGTGCCCTGGGCAGTGTCCACCTGCTCGCCTGGGTCAGCATCACCTCGCCGTGGGCTGCCAGCCTCTGCTCGTTCTCAGCTTTCCTGCGGCAAAGGTTTTCATGCTTGTGTTTTTAAATTCCAGTTTACTTTGGTCATGCTGAAAGAGCATGCACGTTTACCAGCGCACTTGAAAAAGATTGCACTTTTTAAAATGCTTTGTGTGGACAGAGTGCATTGGAGCTCGCAGAGGTGCATGGAAATAAAAAATGGTCAAGACCATTTAAAATCTCAAAGACACAAGGCAGTGTTGCCTCTCTAATCATCATGATTAGAGATTATTTAAAGGTCAGAAGCTAGCGAACTAGAACTTCTCGTGGTCAATAAAGAAACCAACGTTGCTTTTCATAGTTTCTCAGGACTTAAGCTCCAAGATATCCAATTGCTGATCAAAGTTGGTCCCAAAATTCTTTCAGCTGCAGTTTTGTTGAGCATGAACGTGAAGCCATGACTTTGAATGTCATTGCTCCAGTGGCCAAATCTGAACTTGCTTTAGGTCTAGCAGGCACCAAGCTGCGTGACGATTCCCATGGATGCCTTCAGCAGAGAAGACATTAGAGCGATTCCTTTCAGGATCCGATTCTGTGTTCCTGGTAATGGGTCAGATGTTTGGATGTGTGCACTTCTCCTGATGAAAAGGCTGAGACCCTGACCGCTGCCTTAGTCTCAGTTATCGGCAAGCAGTATGTCAATATTGGGTTAAAAGAAAGAGTTGCTAAATTTTGTGGAGACAAATGTGCCACAGATTTTGGCGGTGTAAAACGACAAGGCAAAAACAACATTTTCAGTGGATTAAGAACCAAACCGGAAAAGGACCTTGTTAACAGTGGCTGTGGGCACACATCGTGATCAACTGTCTCCAAACAGACGGTGATATTGAACATTTATTGTGAAAATGTTTCACTATGTTCAGGTACATACAGGTAGCACAGCTAAGGAATTGCGTGACTTTACTGGAGTGAGTGGAAGAGACACAGCTATGATAACACGGTGATGTCAGTTTTTGTCAATGCTGCCGGTCACTGAAAGAATTCTTCACACATTTGATAGCTTGAAATCCTATAATCCTTCTCAAGAATGCTGCCCAAAATTAATAAAGCAATTCTTTGACAATGATTGTGGTGAAATATGTCGATGGTTTGTACGTGGATAACTTGTCCTTTTCAACGAAGTGATTCTAGTCATGGAGCAGGACAGTGTCAGCACCTCAGATGTCATCTGGAAATGCATTCTCTGATACAAATACTGACGTATGAGGACAGTGTGAATTCATACCTCAAGGAGCAAAGGTCTTGTTGAGGAAACTTGAAAACCATGGTGAAAACACTGAAAAGTGAAGGTAGAGTTTAAAAGCATTTATGAACGATCTCTTTCCTACTTAGACCTATGGATAGAAAACCTTGGACAGGAGGAAGACTGTGTGTGGCTAAATTCCGGAATGCGTCTTGGTGGAGTGTGAGCAGCCCACAGTCAAGATCAACTATAAAAGATTGGTAAGCGCATGATAAACATTGACCAACTATTTGATGAGATTTTATTGCAAAGAGCTTTTGAATTTCTAAGGCAAAAATTCTAAGGCAAAATTTTAAGTGTGAAGAAAAGCGGCAAGACTTTTATTTATTGAAAAGAAAGACACTTAATAGTAAAAAGATCTCATTTCTGTAGTCGATGAAATAGTCTTCCTGGTACTTCTGCCCCAGGTGAATGAGTGTTTTCTATGATAATGTCTGGTCAGAAGAGAGGGAATATGCTGGAAATTACTATGGTCAAGGGTCTCCGGATGGCTAAAATTTCCTAGTAAGTCGCTCAGAGTAACTATGGAAGTATAAGTGATTGAATAGAATATGACAGCCAATAGTGATAGCTTAGTTTCATTTGTTTATAACTGTCATGGTTCTACTTGAGGTTATTTCGCATTGCTATGCTGGTCATAGTGGGACTTAGCACTTTGCTCTGCGTACATAGCGTAAATGTTCATGACTTTGATCTGAGAAGCAACATAAGATAAAGAGGACCATAAGACAAAGTTCATTTTATAGGAAATTAATTTAGAAGCACCTGGAGCAGCCGATGTTAAGTAGAGTGAAGACAAATTTGCCAGAAATAATTCCTTTCAGTAACCTTAATTTCTGTCTCTGTCTAAATAATTAACTTTTTAAGTGGAAGAGTTGGCACAAGTCAAGAGCAATCGTTTTTATCTTAATAAAATATAATTAAAATATATCAAAGTAATTATAGAAAAAAATCAAATTTTAACAGAATGACACTTTCATTGTGACAGTTTTCAATCGTATTTTAACCATGTGGAAATCATCCAAATTCATCCAAGTTGCACGCAAAAAGCAATGTCAATATATTTCAACAATGTACACTGTTGGACAAAGAAAACAGATTTCTTTATAACTCATATCACTAGATGAGTAGAAATAATGATTCGTTGGCAAACCAATTAAAATATATTTCATGTATTTATAATTTTCCTCATAAAATATGTAAATAACATTTTAAAAAAATTTTAATGTCTACATCTTTCATTTTAGTGTCAGTTGGTGAAAGCACTGATTGATTTGGTTTGCATGATGTTAGTGTTATTCTGGGTACAGAATCCTGGGAGCACAGATTGTATCACAAAATGTACTTTTATTTACTTTGTGTTTAGCGGTTTATTTGACTACATCAGTCTACAAAATTCTCATTTATATTTTATTTATCCCCATATCTACTGATCAGAAAATCAGATCACATTTCATTTCTGTCTTCCTCTGTAATATTTGAATAGCACGATATCCAATCTACCCGAACCCTGCTATGATCTCCACTCTATGTTTTAAATAAATCAGGCTTGATCACATTCACACCGTGCACAGTGAGAGATGAGCTCTGTCTGAGTCTTCTTGCTAGAAGCTTGCTGCTTTCCAATGTGCTCCCTTGAGCTTCCAATCCACTCTGCCTGAAGCTGGAGGGTGTAAACTCCCTTCAAACCACAGCCTGGGTGTCATCTGAACATAGGCAGCCCTGTGATCAGTTCACAGGTGCCATCTAGAGGCAGAGAGAATTTTTAAAGAGCATTACTGTTTTCCACTTTTGTCTTTAAAGAAACATGTATTTTGGAGAGTAGAGAAGTAAGTGTACTCCTAAGTCTTTCAGAATATGAAAGGACGAAATTAAAGGGAGTATTAGTCGAGAGAACGTGTGCACGTAATTATTACCTGCTAAATTAGCTTCACTGCTTCCCCCTCAGCATCGATTTACTTGATCCATTTTCAAGATCTGTTCCAGATATTTTAGCTGATTTCTTATTTTCTCTCCCATTAGGGCAGCTCTTCCTATTTGCTGGCATGTCTGCATCTGTCATTTGTCTCTTCTATCTCCTGAAAGGTGCTCCTCTGTGCCTTTGAAAAGAGTCAGTTATCCTTTGACAATAGATCTATGCTCAGATCATGCAGCTGCCTGCCCACCAGAACTCAGCTGGGCAGAGATGGGCTTCTGTGTGTGGGACGCCCTGCAGGCACTCGGCCCCGGCGTGTTTTTTCCTTTCAGGCAGGCACCCCGCTCAGCTCTAATTGCCAGGTGGTCCTTTTTGAGTCCTTGGTGGTGCTGGAGCATGCCCAGCCCTTGCTCCAGCCTGCACTGAGCTGTGTCAAAGCCTGATGTAAAACTTTCCAATCCCTGTGCGGCCCTGCCCAGGAGATTTGGGTAGGAATGGGGTTGATGGATTCATCATTTGTCATCAGGAGAGCTGATGAAAGGAAGTTTTCAAAGCTTAGCTTCAGGCCTGCGCCTTCAGGTAGTCATCACTCACAGCTGGACCAGCACATCTGTGGAACTCACACGAGGAAAGCAGGATGAGATACGTGGCGTTGATGATTAGCTCTAAGGATATGGTTAGCAACCAGAACCTTATGCCTACCTCTCCCCCTTTTAATATAATTAACATAAAATCTCCAAGCTTTGTTCACAGACACAAGCGATGAGGCTGATGGCCCCAGGAGAAAGTGAAAGTTGAGAAATGGTCAGTAAGACTGTGCTGATGCGCTGTCAAGATAAAAGTTAACTTGTGGTCACCATCTAGATGGGAGCCGGACCACAAGAATACAGAAGAGAAGGCTGTGCTTCCCCTATAAAAATAACTGGCTCCTTCCCCTAAGTGGGTCTGCAGTCACTCAGGCTTAAGTCTCTGGGGCCTCCTTTGTCTGGTAAAGCAATGAACTTTCTCTTCTTATCCACCCAAACTCAGTCTCCTCATTCCTGATTTGGCCCTGAGGTGTGGACACTGTTTTCAGTAATAGATTCTTCAGAGGAATTTGCTGTGGCTGTAAACCAAAGCGGACAGTCTCAGATGGTAACATGGACTGTCCCTGGACACTTGTAAAGGTTCCTTTCCTTTTGTGACATGAACAAATATACTTGAGAGATGCAAAAATCAATCTCTGCAATGAGATAACTTGCAGAATAAAACAAACAGAACAATAATGCAATTAAAAAAGGAGTAAAAATTCTAAAAGAGAGTTTTATCATCTGCTCAGAGCCTCATAAGATAAGCAACTTCAGTTTTCCATCTGGATCCTGTAAGACTGCTTAAATGTTGACATGTAGTATGAGAAACATTAATTCTGAAATTAAATTAAAAGTTTAAACCAATAAAATTCTACATGGAAGTACAGGGGTATGAGCAAAAGACTTGAATAAATAATCCTAATAGTTGTCTCTTTTGCTTTTTTTTTAATAAAGGTAAAACTTGCATACGATATGATGAAAGATGTACCTATCACAGTAGAGTTGGGTGAATATTCCATGTTTCCTCCTTTTCAGCAGCAAGATCAAGATATAGACCACTTCCCACACCCCAAAAACTGTTCTTATGTTCTTTTCCAGTATCTTCCACTGGTCCATGCTCCGCTAGTGAACTCTTTCTCGACTGACAACTCCTATTTTGACTCTAGCACCAGAGATTAGCTTTACCTGGTATTGAGCCTCTGAAAACTGGATCTAATATATGTACTGCCTCATGGTGGCTTTTGACGTTGAGATTGATCCATTGTCCCATCTAGTCATGACCAATGCAGTGTGTATATATAATATTTCAAAGTGGAAGTCATGATTCATATACATTATTTTTACCGAAACAGAGAAAGATAGTATGTGCACACATTTCCAAACTGTGTGTGACCATCTAATCTAAAGTTAAAGCATCATAAGCCTTTTTAGCATAATGTTTTTGCTTGTGTTCCATTTCCTTTTGTTTTTTAAATTTTCTTTGTGTTTGTTGTAAGAAAGAAATTCCTGCTTTGTTTATTTTCTCTCCCATGAAAAAAGTTACTCATTTCATTTGTGTTGGAGAAACTATAAAAGCATTGATTATTCCCACTAGTTCCATTTAATAAGCACATTTATTTATATGGTCTGCACATTGCTCATGTGGTAATTACTGGGCCTGAAATTATTGCAATTGATTAAAAAAGAAGTAAAAGAAAGTAATTACATCAAGTTTTCATAGTGGATTTTATCTGTTTTGAAAATGTGTTATCAGTATTTAACATGCTTTTCGAGACTGTAAGAATTGACAGTGTCCAAAATAACCAATCAGAGACCACACAGTGGCTAACACTTCAATCATTAAAACTGATTACTTCTACTGCCAAAGATAAAAACAATCATAACGAACCCCAAAACATTTAGAATTAATACAAACGAGGGGAAAAGAAGCATTATTCTTAAAAGTGCATGCAGTTCAAACTCCAAACTAGGAAAATTGAGTTACATTGAAAAAATGTTCATGAAATGGGACTCAAAATGGAAGATGCATTTGGTAAAAGCAAACATGCATAAATGGACTGATAAATATTCTATTGCA
This sequence comes from Solenodon paradoxus, assembly GCA_004363575.1. Taxonomy (NCBI): domain Eukaryota; kingdom Metazoa; phylum Chordata; class Mammalia; order Eulipotyphla; family Solenodontidae; genus Solenodon; species Solenodon paradoxus. The sequence goes on from RJWH01003663.1 coordinate 63,577, forward strand.
AAATATATTTGGAAAAGTATTCAGAACAATGTAGTTTTATAGATTTCAAATGAAAATGGGAAAAGTTTTAAGCTATTAATCACAAATGAATTCCATAGCAATATAACTGAAAAGTTGTTTAGAAATCAACTTAATGGTTTAAATACTTCTTTTCTTCAACTAGGTCAACTAGATTGTGATTTGTAAAACAGTCTGAAAGGACCCAGACTCCTTTAAAGATGTCTGATAGCCACATCTGTTTCCCTCAGGTTGTGAGATGGCTGCTACTTGGATATACAAGGGAGGACAAAGAAAGAAAGGGTGGACGAAAGGGAGGGAGGGAGGAGGGAGGGAGGGACAGAGAGAGGGATGGGGGGACAGAAAGAGAGAGAGAACAAGAAAGACAGCTTACTCTGTCCCTTTAAAAACAAACCAAACCCTGATGAGCAGCATCCTGTGCATCTTCTGTTTCATCCAGGAACTGGTTCAGGTAACCACTCTTAGAAGCAAGATCCTCAGTACCAGAGAGAGTGCTGTGTTTTTCCCACTTGGGCAGAAGAGGAGGGCAGAAGAGGGGCCTTGGAGTGATTTGGAGGAACCAATTCAATGTCTCCCACAGGGCTGGAAACCTGAGCAAGGCATTAAGCTGGCCAGGTGGAGTTCTTTGCATGAACAATTGTACTAAAGTTCATATAACTTTGCTAAATGTCTTGCATTGAACTTTGCAAAATGGCAAAGCAAACACTACTGCTGGTCCGAATGATGGTCACAAATGGGGAAGACTTCTAAGCAACTGTTAGCTGTTACAAAGAAGACACGGTTTTAAGAACCGGTTTAATGATAATTGGTGAAACTGTTTTACAGACTCACAATTTGGTTTTATAATCTATGAAAATGAAATATCTACAGAAATCACAGAAGTCATCCATTCTACTGCACCAGCCACAGCAGCCTTGTTTTGGGGACTCCGACTCCTTCTGAACACTGACGATCTTAATTCTGTAGCTGCCCCCTACTCTGTATCTTGAATGTTTTCATAGCATGTCTTGTTTAGTCTGATTTCATTTCTTGACTTTATATCAACATATCCAGTTTTGGTCCCCTAGTTTTTCTTTTCTTTCCTATGTCACCTAGCCAAAAATGGTTGTAAAAAGATCATTTTACTTTCTGTTTGTTTTTTATCTTCATATTAACGTATCCTTAGAAGTCACTTGATATTCTTTTCTTGAGACCATAATGTACTATATTAAATATTTTATGTTAGTGTTTTTTTAAGTCTCTAAGGACTGGTCTCATTTTTACTAGTTTCATGGAGAGAAGCAGAGTCCTTCTTTACTTAACTTCATAGAAAATATACTAAACTTTTCTGAAATCATTTTTAAAGATGCATTATTTTCTATTCTGACGTCCACAGATGTGCAGTATTGACATTGAATTCAATAAAGTTTGAGAACATAGAGGCATATTCACCTAATAGCATATCTAAATGCAGCAGAAAAACGCAGTTTAAATATCATTACTGATATTGAGCTTGTAAGTTCAAATGGGCTTTATAAAAACATGTTTATTGTTGATAGAATGTTTTAGCCCAAGCAATCATAGCCTTCATTAGTAAGTTTTGCCTCTGAAGTGTTAATTAGAACAAATATTCATAGGACATCAAATGATGTGTCTTTTTGTCACCACGCATTTGAAGATCTACAGCAGTGACGTTGAATATATAAAGATGTACGTTCCTTGCAGAGCTGCGTGTATTCAGAACCTTGAGAGAAAGGACTGGCTTCAGGGACTTTAATGAAGACACTGATATGTGCTTTGTCACTTCTGGGACTGGTTTGGTACCTGAGCAGATTAATTATTGGGTGGAATCTCTTAAGAGTTCCACTAAGGGAGTGACAAAGACAAGAAGAAGAGGGAAGAGAAACAAACACCAGTACTGTTTCAGATTCTATAGTATAAATCCTACATTCAGTAGAATTTTCAAAATCCCTGGCATGTGCTAAGTCTTTATAGTGTTGATGAGAGGTGTGTGTATGTGCCCACATGTGCACATGTTGGTGTAGGTGTGTGGCTGGGTGTGCACCTGCATGTCTGTGATGCATACAGTGGTGGGGACAGCAATCCTGCGTGCATGAGAGGACAAGACAAAAAAGAGAAAAAATGTGGTTGGATATGCTGGTGCTGGTCACCCTGTATGTCCAACTATTAATAATAGCTGCATAAATCACCTGGAAGCCCCCAAACAATAGGTTGTTTGTTTAGAACCACAAACTGGGATTTCACGCGCAGAAGAAAGATTAGGATACACAGCCTCATCTAGGGTTAATGGGTCCTTCATCCATTTAGTTAACAAAGGAGTATAGAAGGGGTAAGTCAGCAGAATTCCTTCCTGCCTAGAGCTACTTTACCAGTACGGGTGCCTCACTGAAGCAATCCAAGAGAACTACGTATTAGATATAATCACATTAGGTTAGGTGGTACGTCCTATGGAAGAAAATGGAGCAAAGAAGGGGGGAATGGAGAGTGGACTGAGAAAAGGTAGTTGCAGCTATAGTTAAGATATTTATGGAATTTCTCAGTGAAAAGATAGCATCAGAGCAAAAGCCTTAAAATGATGACAGAGCAGGCTCTGCCATTATCTGGCTCAGAGAATTCCAGAAAAATAAATGGTCAGTGCAAGGGCCCTGAGGCAGAAGAAACCTCGATGGTAGCCAGAGGCCAGTGTGGTAGAGGGGAAACCAGAAAGGCATTAGCAGGTTTTCAGTAGAGAAGTAAAGGACAGAGCTGGGCAGCCTCCGCCATTGCTGAGAGCATCCTGAAGTGGTCAAGGGCATAATCAGAGACACGACTAAGAGAGGAGACTCTTCAGTCATCCCTGCTGGAGATGGTGATGGCTTGGGCCTAGATGGTGGCAATGGAAATGTTGAGAAGCTGTACTTAGAAAACACAGAGCCAGTGCTATGGCCTAACTAAACACATATGACTCCAGCGGACACCAAAGTTTTTGACCTGAACAAATAGCAGGATTTTGTCATTTACCAAATGGGATAAGATTGTAGGAGTTATAGATCTGGAGGCAATATCAGAGGTTCGGTTTGGGATGAATTCTGTTTGAAATGTGTTAGATATTCAAGCAGTGATTATCTCATGAATATATGGGTCTTGAAAAGAGAGAGATGATTGGGAATATTTATTTGGAATCTATATAACAATTACTAGATATCCTTCAAATTTTGAAATTGGATGAGTCACAAAAATAGCTAAAAGGCAAAAGAAAGGAAACTTTAAACTCTAAGTTATGGTTAATATGTATTTGGCCCAGTCTCCAGAATCTCGGATGAGAGAGAAACACACAAATAATGAGACAGTGAAGGTTATGTGTACTCGAATGTGGTCAGTGCCCGTGTCACCGTGTAAGTCCACAGAAGGCCCTCATGAGGGTGAGCGATGCCACCGCAGCGCTTTGTTGCCTTTGTGAGACCCTTGCATCAGAAAGAGAGGTTCTGAAATTCTGAAGCTCTAATTTATTACTATTCTCTTTGCTCCCTGCATGTGCAGATAGGCTAATCCTAATAACAACTTAGTTTCAAAGTCCACCTAGAAGGGGAATAAAAACATTTGGTTGCCCTTTATGAGCATCCGGATTTCTTAGTGCTGTAGTCAAGAGGTCTCACAGGGAAAGTTCAAGACAGTGGGGTTTGAGGGGCCCTGAGAGAGCATGAAAAGAAGGGAAATATGTTTGTCTTTCCATGAATTCTTTAGTCATTAACTACAATGAATATTTATGGAAGCTCATGTATTGACTCTGATTTCCCCTTCATCGTAGAAATAAAATGCTGCTGTGCATCATAAAAATCCAGGATTAAGGAAATTGTCCACATCGCATTTTAAAGAAATGAATTTTCAGGGGAGCTAACAAGGTCTTCTCCAAGGAGTGTAAAATATTTACAACATGAATGCGAGGTGGGAGGAGAATCAATCCTCAGGAGTTGCTGTATATAGTTGTTTAAGAGCAGGGTAAACATAGTCTCAAAGAAATACATACAATTTTACTCTTCTATCACGGGGAGCTAATTGGAGACAATAATTTAAAAAAAGAAAATTGAATGAATAAAATGAGCTATCACAAAGCATGATTTATTGCTTAAAATGATTCCAGTCTGTTTTTTCTTATTCTTATCAATTTTTAGTTTTCACTGGAAAGAATGAGCTATTATTACCAGTTTAACTTCTTAGATAGGAAATATATTAGATAGGAAATAAATATTTCTTGATACTATAGCCATAAACTATAAGTTCAGGAGGTGGAAATAAAGCCAAATTTTCCTGATTCCCTGTTAATTAACTTATCCATCAAATTCTCCAATGGGCATCTTTTCCTGTGGAAATTTTAATTAAAGACCTGGCTTTTCAACTTAGGATCAATACAGCCTAAACGAAACCTTCCTTTTCTTTTGGAGTCAGCATTTTTTCATAGAAGGAGTGCCACAGTAGTTGTAGTGATAATGGAATTAGTAGTAGCAGAAGTAAAGATTTAACAAATTGGAAATAATGATATGGAAAAGGAGAAATTTTTTTCAAATGCACAGATTGATCTATATAACGTGATTGTAATCTTTGTTTCTGAAACATCCTTAAATCCAAGATTCAGGCAAGATTCAAATCTTACCCTCTGGGAATCTGATCTCAGGATATGTTTCATAGGTTAATAGTTAATGATGAGGTAATGATTCATGAAAGTAAAGAAAAACCATCTTTGCAAGTATTGGAAAAGACAAAGTTAAGAAGATTTTTGCCATGTGATTTCTCAGGGTCTTTAATATTTATATATTGAAGTACAAGTAAAATCCTTATGGGAAAAAGTACTTTACGGTGTTATCAAAACCTTAGCCGTGAAGACACTTGAGTTTCAGGCATCCTCGTGGGGTACATTCCCATTTGGGGGACGATTGCTTTCCTGTGGCCTCCGGCCAACGTAGTTCCAGTCCTTTTGGATGCTGACTGCATTTCCAAAATAAACTGAGCATCCTTAATGCGCGTTTTCATCTTCCTGGCACACAGATTACATTTTTGAGATGGTGTTATTCAACCACCTGAGCTTTGAGCAGGGAATGTCAACAAAAGCGAGGAACTGACTAGTCCATCTGAAATCCCACCCACACTCTCTCTGCTCTCCTGACCGTGACCCTGGAGGCTGCTTCAAGGATGGTGGCATCATGGAAGATAAGAATCTGAATCACAGTCACTGCCTAGTGTGTAGCTGAGCAGGATGATGACCTGAGCTGACTGGAGTCACGTGAGAAATTTAAAATCTTGGGACTGTGAGAGAATTGCATCTTCATCTGGCCTGTACTGCAATTCCATTTAATTCAACTCAGCGAACACACACAATGGTCCTAAATTGGGAATAGTCCCCAGGCAATCTGTTAGTAAAGCAAACACATGTAAGCCAGTGTTCTGACTCCCAAGGAAACTGCCTTCAAGAGGCAAGAAGGCAGCTATAAAAACAGCTCTTAATGACTGCAATCTGCAAGCAGTGTAAGGCGGTACACTGGACCCCAGAGGTGAGACAGAGGAGAAAGGCCACCTGTTTCCCAGGAGCACAAGCACTTTATGAGAACATGTATTAAAATGAGCCATTTTCTAAAAAAAATAAAGACAATTTCATTGAAGTAAAATCGCACTGCAACATGATCTACACACCAGGTGCAGAACATCATAAATCATAGTCTGAAGTGATGTAGGATCCTGCCTCCAAGCTTTAAAACTGTCTCCTACCATACGGATAAGAGAATGTTTCTTTTTCCTTTAGGTAAAGACAGTTATCCAGCACAGGTGACCTACAGTCATTTACTCCAGCAGTTTAAAGCACACCTGCCTTCTGTTTGGGCTGAGTTGAGTGCAGACTGCAATTCTGGTCTCTCCTCTCTTGCCATTGTTTTCAATAAGGCTTATTCGTACTTGATTAACTTTTCCTAGTTCGGGTTTTGCTTCGACAAGACTGCTGACTGTGCTCTTTATAGCAGTAAGTTGATCCAAAGTGTCTACAATGGCCTGAACCAGTTGATATGGGAAGATACCCTTTATCCACCCGTTGGCATGTGAACTTGTTTTCCACTGTAGAAATATGTACTCCATGGCTTTCGGCATTTTCTACACACGTCTGGAAGCATAGACTGTGGTCCAACACAGCTGGACAGAGTCCTCGTCCCGCACTGTCACTCAAATAAGGCAGAAACTAGTGAAGGCACAAGTGCAGATCCACCGCGCCACTCGCAGAATTGATCTCCTGAGCCTGGGACAACAGAGGCTGAGGAGAGACCCTTCACTCCTGTCCTTCCCATAATTGAAGACGCCGTCTTCACTCTCCAAGCCTCACCCTGACCCTCATCCACAAGTGGTCTTTGTATCAGGTCTCTGATGCCCCTAAAAGAAGAGAGAAAGGGAAGGTAAATCTGTTTTTACTTTCAGAGCAGAGATGATTCATCCCTCCTTGATCCGCTTCCTCTGCCCCAGATGCCTCAGGCCCCAGTTAGCTCATAATGAACCCCTGTGCACATTCTCCTAACAGGTCATTCTCATCGGAATTTTACGAAGTCCGTCTAATATTGACGTGCTTGTTCACGACGTCTGTGAAGAACCTCAGAGGGATGGGAAATTCTTCATCACTGTCACATTAGACTCTGAACATAATCATCTTCTGAAGACTGGGGGTGGGTGCTGAGACTGGGAAGGAGAAGCTCCCCAAGAGCAGGCGGCCGTGATGGCAGTGGAGACGGATGCTGCCCCTCGGGTGACGGACGAGCGGTACCTCCCTGATGGCCAGTCAGAGCAACCTCGTCACAAGTGGATTGACAAGGTCTCTTCGTTTTTTTTATGTTGTTACCTTGAGGGATACCTACGCAAAGCGCGTGGAACAACTCGTTTCCTTCTTGCTGTAACTAAACGTAAAATCTTTTACATTTCTTTCTTTGTGTTTTCCTTTTCTTACTTTCAGACAGATACAGAGGCTCAAAGGAATATTCTCAGTGTGCTCCTCATCCCCACCTCATTACATGTATTTCATTTGAAGAGAGTTTTTGTTTCTTCTCCTGCAATGCCGACGCCTGACTGCTCTGTCTTCTTCTGCCTTCTGTTGTCTCTGGGAACTCATTTCATGACTTTATCTCTTTGCTTCAATATTTTACTTCGTTCATCCCGATTCTCTCCAGTCAGCATATTTGCCTGTTTTTCCCCCATTCAGTTCCTCTGATCTTTCTCTTTCCTTTCCACAGGTGCACGTGTGCACACAAACAGACACACTCACAGGCACACTGACAGACACACAGACACACACTCACAGGCACAATGACAGACACACTCACAGGCACACTGACAGACACACAGACACACACTCACAGGCACACATACACACAGGAGCACACACAGACCCGCAGACACACACACAGTCACACACAGCGACACACACACACAGTTACCCTCCTGGCACTTTTTGTGTGACCCTGGTCTCACGCTACGTTTGGGAAAGAGAAGCCACTGGTGCTGTTGCCACACTCCCACCTTCCAGCTCACCTCACCTCACTGCTGTCCCGCTTCTGCCCCAAGGCCACTGAAACAACGTCTCTTGACAACAGCGCAAATGGCCGCCTTTGTACTAAAGTCAATGCACAAATTTTACTTCATTTTTAAAACTTTGCCCGTTTTGGCCTTTCCCTCCACCTCTTCCTCTTTTACTTGCAGCCTGGTGCTTTCTCTCCATTCGTGTCCTTCTCAGCTGTGGTTTCTCTGCTTGTAGCTGTGGTCGCAGCTGTTTCTCTCACAATGCTGTTCATCTGGTGCCGGAGTTTCTCGGGGCTCTTTCTCAGGCTTTGCTTTCTTCATCTCGATACTCTGGGGGGGCCTCACATCCACTCTCTGTTACAGCTCTTCTGAATGATGTGCCTCCTTTCTAGTCCTTTTTTGGGAGACCGACTTCTTGGTCAGAACCCACACGGGAAAACTAGGAAGGCCGAGAACTCACCTGTCCTTGTGTGATACTGTGATTCATTATAAAAATACTCAGCATTGGTCTTCCTCACAATCCCGGCACAGAGCTCCTGAAACCCTTTTCATTTTCTCTGGAAGAGTCCAGGGACATGGTCTGTTAATGTTAGTTTTGATTCCAGCTCCGAAAAGAGCTCCCAAAAATAGAGGTGAAATAAATTCCCTTTGTTGCTTACAACAAGCCCTGAAGTTAGCCTTAGGAGGCGACCGCTAGAGGCACTTAAGGCTGAGTGGTGACTGGCAGCAGGACCCAGCCTGGGTGACTGGAGGTTGGGACTTTCATCCCACCAGCACCTTCCGGGAGGCTGATTTAATCACCCAGGACAGTGACAACACCATTGTGCTTCTGTAATGAAACCTCCACGCAGATCTGAAAGCAGGACCATCAGAGAGCTTCCAGGCTGGCGAGCACGCGGGAACACTGGGGCGGTGCTCCCAGAGGGGTGTGGGGCTCCACGCCTCTTCCCGCTTCCCTTGCCCCATCATCTTTTCCATCCGACCTCCTAAACGATACCATTTTATGGCAAACCAGTGATCTCATTAGTGAAAATTTTCCTGAGTTCTGTGAGTTGCTCTAGCTGGTTAACCAGACCAAAGGAAAGGCTCCAATTTACAACCAGAGGCTCAGGGAACCATCTGGACTTGCAATTGGGGCCCAAAAGCAGGGGTCTGTGTGCTCAGTCTTGCAGACCCACCCTCACCTGTGGGCTCTGCTGCTATCCCAGGTGGAGAACATCAGGACTGGGTTGGATCGAGTCACAATCGTGAGGACATAGGACCCCCAAGCCTTTCCCCTTTTCAAAGGAGAATTCAAATATGAAAGACTAAAGTCTTAAGAACTCTGATATCTGTGGTTTCACAATCACATCTACTCAGTGAGGAGGCCAGTGAGGTAAAAACTGGAACGCCGCCCTGTACTCCTGGTCTCTCTACTACGTTGCTCAATTTATTGTCCAATGGAGTGGAGAGTTTATTTGTCATTTTGCTATTTTGATATTTGTTTTGTTTGATATTTGTTTCTTATAAAGTGTAAGTTTCCCAAGACCAGGAAACTTTTGTCTGTTTCGGTTGCTGAAGTAAAAACATCTAGAATAATATGTGGTACATTTTAGTCACTCAACAAATATTTGCAGAGTGAATATATATTTGTAAATACTTGCAAAGTGAAAAAGTTGCAGAATGTAGAATTTGTAGTGTAAATCAAATCTTATTTCATTTCTCTTACAGTTTAGGTTACTCTTTGAGGTCGTGGATGCTTGTTAAATATATTTTGAATGAACTGAAGACAGGCAACAATTCAATTTCCATAAGCAAGATGAAATGAGTGGACAAAATACTTCCTATAAGCGACAACAGTCATACTTCAAATTGTAGATTTTGTCATTTTTGACTTGATTCTCTTTTTCTAATTATCTCATAAGCAATAAGAAGACCCTCTGTTGTCAGTAACTATGTCGTTTGTATGTGGTATGATAAGTACCTCAGATATTTTAATAAAAGACTTAGATGCACAAATCCACTCTGCACGCTGATTTGAATTAGAAAAGGAGACTTATTTTGTTACATGTCCATCACGAATTAACAAGATATGCTGTTTTGTGCCTCATCCATAGCTTAGACATGTATGATTCACTCATCCGTGTGTGTGTGCGTGTGTGTGTGAACACTTGTTCAAAAGTGTGGATGCAAGAAATTATTTTTGACACATTCTTAATTACATTTGGCACAATACAATTCGACCACTGATCATCTATCTCTATCCTGGAAGTCATTTGTCACAAGCACTTTTAGCTAAGGTGACTACATCCTGTGTGTGCAATTTGGTATATATTTGAAAGTACAATAAAGTACAAGTAGTTATTCCGGGCATCAGCCTTACTCAGACAGTCCTGAAGAAACAAAGGTGTCTGATAACCTGTTGCTAACCCATCGTATGAGAGTTTTCTCCTGTAATAAGATAACACCAGTTCAATAGCACAATGGTTTTCATGTAAACCCTTAACAAAAGAGTCAGTGATGACTTCGACGTTTTATTTAAAATGATTTGTTCAAAAATGTTCATCTCTAAACAGCCCGCACTGGTAGTTTCAATCAGTAAAATATATACTGAAGAATTTTCTTAACAACTTAATCTAATTTATAATAACTGATTTACCCAGTAACCATCATGTTCGAGTTGTGATCAATACTTTGAGACTCAGGAAGATCAAAGGATTGCACAGTGTTTTGTGATGGCAACAACATTGCAGTTACTTTGGTCAATTGACAAATCAAACCCTGATGAAATGAGTACTTTTTAGAGGAAAGAAGTGAATTCATTCTGAATCTATGAGCAGGTAAGAGGGGCTCCAGGTCACCTGAGGTCCAAGAGAAAGAAGTGGCAATGATTCTGGTCAATTTCAGTTTTTCTAAGTCTCAGCTCTGTGGATATATATCTGTTCATCTTTAAGAAAGAAATCTTACATAATTCACTTTCTCTTTTTATGTAGGCAACTCTTGCTTTGAAAAGCAAAAAAGTGTACATTTATTTACCCTTTAAATGTTGACAGCACTATTTCTATTTCAACAGATTTCATAGCATTTATCTTCACATGTCAGGTCTGCAATTTCCTAACAAGTGATAGAGAACCAAAACAAAATGCAATGCCTCCATGTACCTACCCAGAACTGCAGAATTACATTCCTGATGACCATGACCTGTTGTCTTTCAAGAACATGTTTGATGGGTGAATGAAAAGATGATGAAAATGCATCATCCTGCCTTTATTTATAGCACTCATGATGGTAAAAGTTTATTTCTTCCCTCGGAGAATCCCTGATCTTTGTATCTTTAATATTACAAAATGCAGCAACAGCCTAAAAGACATTTATCTTTCTAGATCAAAACCATAGCACATACTTTGAGCTAAGATGAATGAAGAGCTTTCATGTAATTACAGTAGAATAATCTGTACTTTAATTAGTCCAAAGAATTTAACTTACTGGTATGCTCATAACTAATGAAGAGATACTGATTTTTTTAGATAGTGAAAAATGCATACATAATTTAAAATGTAAAACAACAAGGAGACACAACAAAGCTCTCAGTACCCTGATGCAAGACTGACTACTAGAGACACAGAGGTGGGAAGGTGAACTGCGGTTGAAGGAATACGAGTGATGCTGTTACACACTGGAACTCTGCTGGTGGACTTGGGGTCCTCTACGCAGTGACTTGGCTGTGGACCTATTCTCCTCAGCTTTACTCATAGTCATGCATGTGACTGAAAATAGCAATAAAAGAAAAAAGAAAAAGCAGGATAAATAGAAAGCAATGAAGTGAGGAAATAATCCACATCCATCTACAATAAAATGAATGCAAGTAGTTCAAACTGGTGTATTAAATAATAGTAATTGTCATCTTCAATTTTTTAAGTCAAAATTTTGTACACGTAAAATACAAAGGCACTGAAAGTTTGAAGACAAAATGACAGAAAATATAGCAGGCCAAAATTCATTAGTAGAAAGCTGATAAAGTCACACTGGTAAGAGAATTGAAAGAGAGGAACTTTTTTGCATAAAATATTTATTATATAATAGAAAAAGAGCAGTTCACCAGAAATATAAGATAATTCTACATATTATACCTAATATCATTGTCGTAAGTAAATATTTCCATAATGAGATAATGACACATCATAATCAGTTGATACTATAACAAAACTTTGTGAATATGAAGCAAGCAGATTTGCACAAGGTTAGAAAATCTGCATAAAACAATTAACAAGCAATATCACAGGACTGCAGTTCTAGAGGCAATAGAGTAAGCAAATTCTTCTCAAACTCATGGAATATCTGCAAAATTTAAATGTCTTATTGACTATGCTGTGATGACAAGATACTTGATGTAAGTCTATAAAACTTTTACAGTCCTGTGAAAACGTGAAAATAATATATTTTAAATTTTTCACCAATAAAATTATAAGATGTTTACAAAATAGACTTCAAATGAAACCAAGTTTCAAGGTTGAATTAAAAAGAAATAAGAGTCTCCACCAAAGCCAAGTGACAGGCACCAGCCACATTAAGACCCAACATCATAATAAAGGAATAAAACAAAAGAAAAAAAATGAAAGTATAGTGCACAATTCTAAGCAGAGAAGAAAGCCATGCAAAAATCTAAGTCATCCAAAGAAATGCAAATGGTCCTAAGAAAAAAAGATGTCAAGAACTCCCTGGAGAAGAATTTCATTGCTGATTAAGATGCAGGAGTCACAGACAACCAAAGGCTATTGGAAGACCTGAAAAAAAGAAGTGACAAATCAAAGGAAATAATTCACCAGGAGATAGAGGCCAAGAAGAGGCCAAGAAGAAAGTCCTAGCAGAAATACTGTATATAAAAATACAGAAAATGAATTAAAGATAAACATGAAAAGATCCATAAAGAAGACTTAATCTTCCAGAGGAACAAATCTTGGAAGTTGAAGACAAGGTCAAAAAGAGCCCTCACAGAAAAAAAGAAAGAAACAAGATCAATGGAACCCTGCAAAGAATGTCAGATAACATGAGAAGAAAAACATAGGATAAATGGTATCTGAAGCAGAGAGCAGAGGGAGTATAAAATTTATTTAAAGAAATAATAAGAGAGAACTTGCCACATCTGTCATGAAAAGTGACCCTGGAGGTCCAAGAATCAAAGAGAACTGAAGAATTTCTAAACAAAACACCTATATTAAGATATATCATAGTAAAACCAGCAAAAACTAACAATGAAAACTTATTCAAGATTGTTGGAGAAATAGAAACACCCTACAAAAGGAAGATTTGCCCATCAGGCTCTCAGAGTGCTCAGCAGAAGCCCTCTAGGCCAGGAGAGAATGGGATGACATATCAAAAATTCTGAAAGACAAAGGCCACCAGCCAGTGCCTATCATCAGCTGATTGGATAAAGAAGATATGGTATATAAATGTATGCATATATTATATTTTATTTTATTATGTATTTGTGGTGTATATATATCTATAAAAGAATACTACACATCCCTTAAAAAGGATGAAATCCTGTCATTCATGACAACATGGAAGAAAGTAGAGGGGATCATGCTAAGTAATATAAATGAGAAAGAGAAAGACAAATATCAGATTATCTCACTCATATGTGGAATATAAACAGACAAAACAAAAAGCAATCTTTAGACACTGACAACAGAACTGAGACTTCCAGTAAGTTAAGAGGGTGGGGGACCAGATCAAGTGGTGGCATGTGGGGGCATCATCAATGGACAGGGGTGATGGACCTTTGGTTATTAGGTGGTGGGTGTGGTGTGTTGTCATATATTTGAGGAATGCTTAACATGAACATATGGTTTACATTATTTTGTAAATCAAATTTACCTCAATAAATATTAAATTAAATTAAAAATTAAATTAAATTAGAAAAGGAAATAGAACACCAAAACACAACTGTAACCTGAAAAGAAATTATACTATTTTAGGAAAAATCCATCAAACAAAGTAAAAATCTCAAGTATTATGTTAGCCTGTTACTATATATTCAAAGAAAAGATCTTCTTTTTACTTAAATGAATTGTTACAAAAAGGAGTAATTGTGAAAATTCTCCTAAACACTTCTCCAATTCTTCCTAACCAATCAGTTATACACACCGTGAGATGAGAGGAAGTGACCAGTCTCATTTTGGCCTGATCTGCAACTCTAACTAAAGTGTTGACAAATTAAACAGTTATATATGAATATATACAACAGGCACACACACACACACTCATCATAAGTTGAATTTATTCAAGAAATGAAAAGAGGTTGGCTACCATCATCTAACTCACTTCAATAAAACAATTTTAAAAATGAAATAAAACATGATCACCCTCTCTAAATACATTCAGATATTTGATAGTTTGTCAGTAATAATATGAGAATCAGCATCACAACAAACCAGCAACAAAATGGAGCTCCCTTATTTAGTAGAGTAAGGATATTTTCCGAACATTATGCTGAAATGCTACAACAAACTGTGAGGTTAACAAAACATTCCCTTCAAATTCTCGAATAATAAAATCAAATCTACGATTATGACTTTTATCTGTTAGACTATCTAGGCAACATAATATTAAAATGATTTAAAAGCTGATAATTAGAGGCAATAAGAAAAGCTGTATCATTTATAATTTACATGACTATTGTATTTTAAAAACTCAGAAAAAGCCACTAATAAATTATTGGAATGAATGTGAGTCTAGGACGCTTGCTATGTAAACAACACCAGCACATTCATGAATACCAACAACAAAATGTAATGAATATATGCATTTCTAACAGTAATAATTCTAAAGTGATCAAGAGGAAATATCACAAAAGATATACATGATCTTTAAGGGAAAATTTGTAAATCTTCATTTTAAAGATGACTTAGATAATGAAAGGAAATGCTATGTTAATAAAAAAGGAAGATTTAAAAGCATAAAGATGGATATTTTCAATTAATTTATCTACAAAAATAAAAATTCTAATGGTTACTTAGGAAATTTGAAAGAGTAATTCTAAGATTTATCTTCAGAACTCAAGAGCCAAGAACTCTTATAGGAAAAAAATAAGGTTCAGACTACTTATCCTTACCAGATATCAAGAGGGAAATCTAGCAATGATATAGTATGGCTTCACCAAAGGACTCATAGATGCATAAAAGAAGCCAACCAGAAACCAACCTGCGCACCTAGACCTGATAAAGCAGAAAGGATTTTAAAAAGCATTGGGAATCCTTGGGCTGCTCGGCGGCAGTCATCAGAAACTAGTCACACAGATTGGAGAAAGCTACTTCATCTCAGATGATTTGAAACAACATAAATGCCCAAAATAAACTGTAAATGACTTAGAAATGTATCCCTATCAACTTTGGTAAGTGTAGAATTGCTTAGAGAAAGAGAAAAACTAAAATCTTGAAGCAAAGACTAATATAACCCAGCATACAGAAGCTAAAAATATTTGTAGAGCAAACTCCATCACAAATAGCCCCAGTCTGGCAGAAGATATTACAAAAAAGGGATTAACATCATGGACAGTTTAGATAGACCCCAGTCAATAAGCAAATTGAAGACAATTTAGCAGAAATGTGACCTTGGTATGTAGGAAGGCAATCCACTGAAGAGCAAATCTAAGTGGCCATTAAAATACACACAAAAGACTCTCGATGACATTGTGTTGGGAAATGCACATTAAAATAAAACGAGCCATTTTAATGTAGGTTATTTGGACCATCAGACTGCCCTGACAGACTGTCCAGTTGGAGTTAGTTCTCAGAAACCCAGAGTTGGAGTGTACACAGTTGGAGGTGGACTTCCACGAACTTCAGGTCAGCTCTAATACAGTACGTTCACCTGAGGATGGCACCTGAGCGTCACATAATAAGTGACTCAGCAGCTCTACTCCTGGATGTTTCCCCCAGGAAAAGAGTCATCATGCTACCCAGTGAGTCAGATCTGAGACATTTATTATAGGATTGTATGATACTAAAAAATGGCAACTACTGAACCCTATGCATTTGTAGGAAAATAATTTTACATTAAAATCAAGAACTATCTGGAAATAAAAATGAAGCAGATTTAGAGTTGCCTGTTTTGATAAATCTACCAAATGTACTGAAGAGGTGAAAAATGTAGGCTTCAAAATCATGTGTGTGGCCATATTTAGTTATAAATTATATAAAGTAAATAAAGGTCCAGTGTTATTTTTGTTATTTGTAGATATTCACTCTTGAATTAATAATATAAGAACGTGGGGATAATGAACCCCAAACTCCAAATTGATAATGCTGGGTTTTTATAAGAAAGGATTCTAAACTGGATGATAAGACTGAGGTGAGGTATGTGCATATAAATTCCACATGTGATGGAACTGCCGTAAGTTGGAGACAATTATGAAGAACACAGAGTCCAGATAGGAAAAGTCTTGAAATTCCTGTGGAAAACATTGGTCATTGACTAAATCTAACTGGAGCCCTTTCTACACAAGAGAGTTTTATGTAGTGATTTTTTTTCATTGCAGGCAAGAGCATCCTAAAGGCTATCACTTTAGGGTAGAAGGGAATGAAAACTTAAGCACTTACATATCAAAAGTAATTAGAGGTTAACAGATAATGCAGTGTATCATTTTGCTCCCATTCACGATGACTCTGAGGGTCATTTTGTCCTTCCCAGGCATTACTGAATGCTTCTCTATAACCTGGTCACAAATTTGAAACTCATTTTTTTCAAATGTCTTAAGCAAAATATTTAGTGTGGACCTTATGCCTATATTTTGACAAGTGTTGATTTATGTAATGAATATTTTTCCAAAGAAATTTGATATACTTGTTTGATATATATTTTATATGCAGGACAAAATGAAGATTGGAAGAGAAATCATCTCCAGGTAACTGAAAATGAAGCTATTAAAATAAGTATTAAAAAGATAACTATTAGAAAGATAATTTAGAGTGTGGATCTAGTTAAATGCTGTTTGTACTAGTTAAGTCACTATTTTTCCTGCCTGATTTTCATTGAATTTTCACCCATATAATTTTGGGTTGTTTCACTTAAAACACAAATTGCAAATGACCAAATATTACCAGCTTCAGCTTTAATGTAACACCTGTATAATTACATTCCAGTCTCGACTACGCAGTGTGAGATATTTATTACTGAGAATAGCAGGTTTTCTTTGCCTTCAGAAATTCCCTTTATTAGAGTTATATGTTATAGAGCAAGAGTTACCAAGTGATCAATATATCCTTTATCTGCATTGCCAGCTCTATGAAAAATGGATAATGTGTGAAAAAGATACTTACTTTGGATAAGTTCATGATGGGAAGGAACTTCTGCCATTCATCAGTCCTGCACAAATTAAACTCAAAAGCGTCTGTTCTTATCTGTCGAATGCGTTCTTTCCTTATCTGGAAAAAAAATGGACCGTGTTACCTAACCTGAAGATTTTTTTGTAAACATAAATTGAGATAGATAGAAAAAGACTCTATACTTTCACTTCTCACTACAAATAAATCATCCTTCATACACTCTGAGGAGAAGTCTTTCATCATTTTCAAGGTCAGAGAAATAATAATTCATTTTCATTGTTGTTACCATATGCCATTCTCATCTCGAGGTTTTGAAGTGGTTTTTACATCTTTGGCAATTATAAAGATAATAGTATTAGGAGAAATTTGTAACTACCCAGAGCCTCTAGATTTCAAGGTTAGTTATCATGGGGAATCCATTTAAGATTAAGTAGTCATACTTTTTTGGGGGAACTGAAGCACAATTTAAAAAAAATGATTCTAAGATGAGTTTTTATTAGGAGCTTCAACTTTCCCTTTCTACATTTCTGCATACCACCTATAGGACTATGAGCAGAGCTAAACATTCCCTACTTAATATTCCAAGGTATTTTTGCTATTGCTTCACAGAAAATATTTCATGGTATGCCTTGGTGACCCAGATGTCTAATACACCATGGGCACAGTCCACATGCATCCCAAGGTCCTGGGTTCAGAACACGGGGATGGAGGGCAGAGGTGGGGGGAGAAGGGAACAGCCAATGTGAATAACAAAATAAAATAGAAATGTTCTCCTCCTCTCTCTTCTTGCCTGCCTGACTACTGGTCTTCATTCCTGCTTGTACCTTTCCTTTAAAAAAAAAGAGACGTTTGTGTCTATACATGGAATCAGTAAACTAATTTAAAAATATCGGCCTCTGAGAATTATATCTGCTCTTTTGTCCTAGAATAAGAGTCACATAAGCTCCATTACTTCTGTATATTTTAATATATGATCAAGTCTTTACCAAAAGTATAAAGCATCCTCTTGTCCTTTCTAACTAAGAAGTGAGTTTCTCAAATTTTCACCACCTTCTTTATTCTCTGGGGTCTTGGAAACGCAACACAAAATGGTGATGCTCTACAAGCCAGCTGCATTAGCTGGGAAAATGTAATGCAATTCAGGTTTCTGGGCTTCATTTCTGCATCTATTTTTATTTTATTATTTTCAAGCTCATAAAGTGTGAAGAATTATGCATAATTACAGAAAAGGTGATGTCCTTAAGAGAAGTGAGATGACTGATGAGCAAGACTAACTAGAAATATTCCATTTCTCTCACTGCTGGTGAGATGGAAATCACAGTTCCTGAAAGCACTCACCTTCCATGTCTGAACTATGCAACCTTGCTGGAGAAACAGCCAATGGGAAGACAGAGTCTGAGGAGATCGATTCAAAGAAAGCTTCATTATCTATATATTTCACAGTGGTTGAGAGTCTAAGGCCTCTCTCTTTAATAGTATTCAATAATAAAATCAAAAGATGCATATGATGATACTGGATATGAAATTTAAGAAATTGCCATTAGAAAAATTAGTCCTGTGACGTGTATTAGAAAACCTGCTTTGTATAATTGCATCAGACATTTTCGATTGTAATATACTAAATATAGTGAAATCCTATTTGGAAGCAATTAAAAGTGAGATTAAAAATTGTTCCCAAAGTGATGGACCCCAAGTTTTATATGTATATATGTATACGTATATATATGTGTGTGTGTGTAATATATATATATATATATGCATAGGATATATGTAAGGAGAAATTACCCAGTGTCACTAGATTTCAAGGCTAGTATACATATATATACATAAATATATGTATATATAATTCCTCACACATTTTGAAAGGATTTGAGATAATCAGAGGGATTACAAATTTCCAGGAAATTGTAATGACATATGAAACACAGTTAGAAACATTTTTAATTCTGAATTTCTTAGAAAATCAGACAAAATAGTAATGTGCTGTGTTATATAGTTTGCAGTGGGAACAAAGTCAAAGTATGCATAGTAATCATCAGAGATAAACTTCTTGGAACTAAGCTGAAGGCGACGTCTAGTTGTTTCCATATAAGAAAATAGTGAGCTTTATTGCATAATAAGTTTCTAAAGAAAATCATCAGCAAAATGAAAATGAAGTCTACTGAATGGGAGATAGTATTTGCAAATCGCTTATCTGATAAGGAGGTAAAGTGAAAATATTTAAAGTCTACATACAACTCAATATCAACAAAAATTAGAAATCTGATTAAAAATGAAAAGAGGGACTCTAGAGACTTTTTTTTCCAAAGAAGACATATGCACGGCCATGAGGACATGAAAAGACTGTGTGAATAGCAGGGGCAGAGAGCAGATAAATACTAAACAACAGACATTATTGGTGATTTGATTCTTTGTTTTTCAAGAATGAATGAAACCACTTTTGTTGAATGGCATGAAGGAAAGAATGAACAGATACTTCAATACCTGTTTTTTAAAAATATTTTGCATGCCCAGGTCATGCATTTCTTACAAATCATGTATTTCTTACTTCCATACCGAGCTAAAGATATTAAACCAAACTCCTTTTAGAAGCAGGTCAAAACAAAGAGAATCTGAAGACGGAATGACACCAGGTGGAGAGGTCCAGGCTTCCGGCTCCCCCCGTCGCAGCGTGGACTTCAAATCAGAGGAACTCGCAGCCACAGCATTTGGTGGGCGAGCAGTCAGCATGAAAGTTATAAAAAGGCAGGAAGATGAAAGTAACTGCTGGAAAGACAAGCTTGCCATATAGTCTTTTTTCATTGGGATGTCCCTGGGATGGCAATCTTCCCGGAAGACTTCCTCCAATCACTATTTAACTCATTTCCATCAAATAGAACTACTTATTACAATGAGTTAATGCTGCTTGGGGAGCATGAACTTCCTAGGTCAATTATTATTTAGGAATCGTAGTCTCTTTATTAAATTAATGTGGATTTTCTCATTTTTTGATCAATAGCGTCATCTTACAAGGTAGCCGCACATCCTGCAGAGAAGATGATAATCTCATGTTTAAAAAATTTATTTCAAGCAGTTGAAGATGCTCATGTATTATTTAAAGTAGAAATTATCAGTACGACCCTTCTTATTTTTAAGTTAAGGAAGCCAAAGTCCCTGTATGTGTAATACTTTGTTTAAAGTGACTTGACTAGGTCGGTTGCAGTGGCTCTGAAAGCTGTTCTTGGTCTCCTGACAATACAGGCTCTTGATTTACTCCTGTCTTTGAGTTTGTTTTAAATGTATCAGCATACTGTTTGCTTCCATTTTGTTCCCATGTGTCTGCAATTATCTTCACAATGGAAAATCCTGAATTTTAACAGTTCTCCACTGTAACCACGTTATCATGATAACAAGGTCCACAAAGGATCCACTTTTTTCAAGTAGTAAAGAAGAGTCATAGCAGATAACTACGGTCAGAGTATTATTAAAAACACAAGGGTGCTTTTCAAAATATCTTGCAATATCAACTTGGAAGGCATCACCTCCATCTTTGAAAGTCAGTTTTCAGCAAATGAGTCATTTCAATTTAAATTTATCATGGCGTTTTGTCCTTCTCATTCCCAGTACTTCTTTTCATTCTTCATCGGCCGACTTTAGCTCCAGATGTTAGCATTTCCTCCATTCATTTGAAGACCCGATATCATTTAACGGCATAAAAGTCATAAACATCAATACTGATGACTCAATGTATGGGTTGAAATCTTGTCTTTTATACTAATTAGTGATGAAAAGTTGGGGAAATCACTTAACTTCTCTGAGTTTGTTTCCCATCTGAAAGGTGTAATAACAATGGCTGACTCATGAGGTGAGTGTCAGTTCTATGAATTATTCCACTGAAAACAAGGAGTAGACTGCATGGTTCCTAAACTTTCGTAGATGTCAACTATTGATCAGTATCGCGCAAGTTTCTGTAAATATGGTAAAAGATAATGGAGGCTTGTCCCTAATAATATAATAATACCCCACATGTGAAAATACAAATAGACATTCTCCTTACATCACTTTGATAAATGCCCATTTAATAATAAATAGCCTTGAAAAATAATCTTGAACCAGAATCACTGCTAAGTACAGCCTCTGAAAAATTGCATGTCTGATGAAGGTAAAATTATTAGGTCTCCCTAAATTAGATTAAAAATAAGAATGCAATGATTGATTGTATTCATAAAAATGACAAATGGTTTCTTTTTAACTTGAACATTTGACACATCATTATTCCACAGTAATGTGGCCAAATTTATGTCTTTAGTCGGGAAAAAATAGGCTAGGAGAGTGATCAATGAATGCAAGTAGTTCAGAAACTTTAGCTTGCATGGAAAAACGAGAGCTGAGTATGAATCAGAGTAGTGACTCAAAGGGACTTAAAGAAACTTTTTACATTTTGCACTAAGCAAAAAAAGAATGCTGTTCTTTGCAGGACTCTCAAATGCTATATTATAAAGACAACTTGAATGCATAATCAAAGGCATTATCCGTTACCTCCCTCCTACATACAAAAACCCCTACGTGAATATTTTAATACAACACTTCCCGTCTGCATGTATCAGCGTCTGCTCTGGCCTGGGCACCTTGTGGGGTGTCCAGAGGCCAGAGTTCCCTGTGGTCAGCGTCTTCTGCAGTACTTGGGGTTCTGGTGATTGAGGGCATGACTCGGGTGCTTTTAATGCCGCTTGTCTCATCCAGTGAAGACAGTGGGGCCTACCTCTGCTCCTGAAGTGGGCAGGGGTACCACACAGATGGGCTCTGACTCATGGGGGGCGCCCTCTCTCTCCAGAGCACTTCCCTCTCGCTAATGGCTGCTGTCACTCTCTGTACCTCTCTGAACAATCAGGGTTTTTCTCCTTGAATTCTCTGCAGACAAGGGCAGTGGAGACAAGAAAGAATATGAATCATTCAAGATTGGCATTAAAGATGCTGCTTCTCCATCACTTGAATGCTTTACAAAAATTCTATCACAGTCCCCTGTAGAAACAGGGGCTTGGAGCCAGGTCACTTTATCAATAATGCCCAATGTTCTGGAAGAAGAGCAGGCGAACATACACATTTTTAAACACTTGTCTTTAATAGAATCAATTCACTAAATGCCCATGAAAATGAGGAGAATTGTGACAGATAACTTTGCACCTTGAAGAGGGAATATTTGCTAAATTTCAATGTACTGACAGGAGTTGAGTCCTTTGTCACTGAGACGCGTGACAGCAGCGCTGAGAATGAAGGTACATTTCGGCACCTGTTCCATTCAGGCCACACTGAGAGGAGAACAGAACAAAGAGAAGGTGATCACCCACAGGTTGTCTGTCTGACAGCGCTTTCCTTCCATCGCTGGACAGTGCTTTGACCCAGGAGAGGGACACATAACCCAGAGCGGCCAGCCAGGCAGGAGACTGGGGGCCTGGGCCAGCTCCCCACTGTGCGGCCCGTTCAGGGAGCAGGACCTTCACAGCAGGGGCGATTTTAAGTGGGCGGTTTATGCCGGATGCCACCTGGACCTTTTCTCAGGCCCCCTAGGACTCCAGGGTATTGGAAGTCCTGCTCCACCTCTTCCCTGCCTGTCAACTCATCCACCTTGCTTCTCAGGGGTTATGACAGCCGTGTGGGCCCAGGAACACCGTGGTGGCTCCAAAGGGCAGGACCAGGTGTGCACACCCTGCTCGTGGACACGGTGGGATTCGCTGTCAGCAGGGCTCTCGCAGCTCTGTCTCCAGGGGTCAGCAGGGCCAGGGCAGGCGGGACCTGGGGGGCTCCTTAGAACGGGGGTGGGGCTCCGCCGCAGCCTTCGTGCAGCCGAGGCCCGAGCACGAGGCCCGAGGCACGAACCCGAAGCCGAGGCTGGAAAGCTGCCACGTTCCCTGCAAAGGGCAGGCGTGACACACTGGACACCCAGCCCTGTGTGCGCTGGTCAGACAGCACCTGACTCCAGGGACATGGAATGACAGTGCTCATCTCTCTGTTTCTTTAGAAATGTGGTAAGAAGAAGAAAGCAGAGACTCTGAAAGGGGAGGTTGTGCAGAAACAAGGAGCAAGGATGTCACAGCTATCAGAGAACACAGATAAACATGCAAAACACAGTTTGTTGCACAGACTCAGAATCACTTTGTTGCCAAATAGAACACAGTACTAAAAACACTGATTTCTGTAGATATTGCACTTTCAGAAAGTAGTGTTATCTATTGATCACATATATGAAAAAATTTTAAAAAATATGTGTATCAGCACCATTTGCTTATTGCTGCATGATTTACAACAGTCAGTGGTGGGAAACAGTGCAAGTACCTACAGAAGACTGGACTAATATGCAGCTGTGAAAAGTGAGAGCCTGCCGCTTGCAGCAGCATGAGTGGACCTAGCGTGCTTTGTGCTGAGTGAGAAAAGTCCAGAAGAAGGTCAAACACTGTCTTACTTCACTCCAATGTTGTATGTAAAGAAAACAAATGGGTGATATAAATAAAACGAAGAAAAACTCTTCCGTTATAAAACCGAACTGCAAACTGAATGTGCTATATGAGATGTGGATTTGCTCTGATGCACATACCTTAAGCCTAGATGATGCTATGGTGCAGTGTTCCTTTAAAACATTTGAAAAATAAAGAAAAATGAAGAAGCATTTATTTTACAAATAATATACACACACAAATTACACACATATGTGTGTAAACTATATATTTACACATGCATCTTAAACTAGAAAATCTGGTTACACCATGAAACAAGACCTGAAAACAAAGAAAAAAATCCATATATTTAATTGTGTTAAAAGTCAAGCTTTATTTTAAAATAAAAGTGGCACTTACTAAAAATGAAAAGACCAAATTAGTGCTCACCAGAGAGAAAGAAGGAATGGAGTGAAAACCTTGGATAAAAGGGTTCAATTTTATGAAGGAGAGAACGGACTTTCGGAGCTGAACTTACTGAGGTATATGCAGTTGTTGTTTATAATATCACACCTGAAATAATGCTGATAATGCTGCTTCAATACAAGTTATACACAACCACCTCCAAAACGTAAAAAAAGTCACAAGATTAAGCATTTTCTGCATCATTTGTTTCATGCCATTAGTTATTCCATTTATTTTTTTACTTTCAAAAAAAGCAATATAAAATCTCGGGAGTTATATCTATGTTTTAATGCAATTAAAATAGCCATCATCCTCGGAAGATGCTTGCATAAAAATAAAGGCACATTCCAAGAGTCTAAAGAGTGAAAAAATTAAATTTCTCCAAAGAAACACAGAGAAGGCATAAAGAGAAAAGTTTCCATGAGGCAGAATTTTACCTGAAGCAAAAGAATAGCATATAGCAAACATAATTAGTTTCAGGATTTCATTAACTTTACTTCTTTTATTCAATACAGATTGTTACTGTAATTTCTGCTCTCTGATAATTTAGCTATTTAAAAAAATATACAGTTTCTTCTAAGTCCCAGCTATGGTGCTAAGTAGCTTTAAGAGGGAATCGGGTATCACTCACTGCAAAAAAGAAACATGCATGCATTTAGAAGGCACTTTCTTATTTCATATCTTAATTTAAATCTGAACTATGAGCTAGAAAATACCAGAACCTGTGAGTACAGCCCAGGGGAGTGGAAATAAAGAGGACACAAGCAATCAGTTGATTACCAGCATCTCCACAGCAATCAGAAAAGAAAACCGCGATTGGATGCCACTTCTTCCAGTGCCCAACGACAAGGGAGCACTTGTTTCTACAAACTGAGACAGAAGCATTAACAAGTGAGGTCCCATCTCAGAAAGGCCCTGTGCCATGGAAAACTACCTTCTTCTGGTCCAGGTGGGACTTGGGTTGGAGACCCCTCACACCCAGAACACTCACAGCACACAGGGCAGTTCTGAACTTTAAAAATGCCTTCTAGCCCTTAAAAAAGGAAATGCTTTCTTCCCATCATGATGGAGTAATAGGAACCAAATTGTTTTCTGTTACAACAATCTTAAAGAATGGGCATCCTCTGAACTGAAAGTTGTAGAGAAGTCACCAAAACAGCCCCAGCAGGACTTTGCTCCATCAGAGAGGAGGAAAATGAACCGTGAGGGGAGCCTTATCACAGCTCCAATCTTTGTCCCTAGAAGACACTGTGGAGTGGGGCAGGGAGAGGGGTCTCAGACAGAAAAGGACATGATCACTGAGTCTGGAAAGAATTGCAGTTGGTGACGTGGTGATTGAAAGGGCAGGCTGAGCTCCAGCGAGAGTGAGTCTGCAGCACAAGTGCGCTCAGAGGTCTGAAAAGGCGCTGGCAGAGCCTGGAGTCTCCCTCAGGCCTGGGTGCGCCTGCAGAAGCAGGTGGGCATTCACGGCGTGAGGCGGGTGGGTCTTATTCCGGGTTAGTACCACTGTGTGCTAGCCAGGCCGGAAGCTCAGAACGGTCTGATCTGGAGCCACTTGGGAGAAGGAGTTGGGTGGATCTCAGAGCGACGTGATTCAAACTCTAACCACCACTCTGGGAGACTCCAGGGGTCACGGGGTTGGGGGGCAATGCAATGGGGGATGCCAGAGGGACAAACAGTGACTGTTGGGCTCAGTTGTCCCTGGAGCGGGACCACAGCACAGCCCTTCCAACACACAGCACACAGTGCCTGGAAGAGTAGAAACCAACTGCAAGCAACTGCCCTGACCTTGGAGATACAGCCTACCCATCATTAAAGGGAGGTCCATTCAGGCATTCAATGTGCAAAATACACACTATCTATTAAAACGTACCAGAATATAAAATGGAAAATGAAAACAGAACCTGTAATTATGAAAAAACATCAGTCAAGGAAAGGGACTGATTTGCAAGGATACAGCTGACAAAACCCAAGAAAGTACCAGCACCCGCCCTAGGGAGGCGGTGGTCCAGCCCCTGCTTCCCGCTGGAGAAGGCTCTCAGACTGCTGGGCCCGAAAGATGCAGGTTTCTGAAAGGCTCAAGAACAGTCGGTGGTTGACATTTCATCCAGGCTTTCCAATAAATAAGAGAGCAATGTTCTCTCTGGAACTCCAGACCACTAAACTAGAAAACTCATGTTCTTTTAATCATTAAACTTGCTAATGAATATTAACACAAAAGTTCTTCTAAGAATAATATAAAATGTACAATGTTTCTTATAGCACAAAGTAGTATTTTGTGATTTTCTTTCTTGTAACAAAATTATCCAGATATTTCTTGATTTTCTGCTTTAGTAGTGAAATGAAAGTTTGAAAATATTGAATATAGGCATCAAGTTTTTAGTAATTTAGAGTTTTATTTTTGTTCTTCAGTGAGGTTTTAGGTTCCTTTTTATCTATGATACATAATTCTTAGCAAACATGTACTTAATATGAAGAATTTTTTGATATTTCAAATGTGAATTATTTGTTTTGTTTTTCCTAGTTGGTTATTACTCTGTGCAAAAATATTTGTATTTTTCTTATTTGTATATCTGTGTCTCTATTTTGATGACTTCTACTGATTTTCATGAAGATTCTGGGCAGAAAATCATCTAAAAACAACAGCTTGCTAGTTCATTTAAAATATTAAAGTAGTATTCTTATTTTATTTTATTTTGTGTTGATTAATGTCTCCAATAAAACAGTAGATGTTTGTATTGGTTTGACAATTATTCTATTATTCCCATTTTAATGAGAATGATTCTATTATTCTCACACAACACATAATAATTGCCATAGGTTTCTGAGAGTTAATCTTTACTATTTTAGGCAAATTTCTCTTTCTCATTTTTAAATGCTTCCCACTTCCACTGAGAAAAATATAACACTATTCCTTTAGATTAACTTATTAATTGACATGAAAAGTATTTCCAATGTGGAAAATTTCTTGCAGCTTTAGGTTAATATACTTTATTAGAACCATTTAGTTTATGGCAGGCTTCCTAAACCCTGTTTGGTACATGAATAGACAAAAGCAATAAAATGAGGTGACACTCTGTGCACCAGTCATTTTCTAGAGTCAGAGTTTCCTGTTCTGTATTCGGAGGATTGTTTCTTTCACAGTCATCACAACTGACTGAACTGGAAGAAAGACAGACTCCAGAATCCTGCAAATTCCGGACTGGACTCTCACTCCGTCATACATCCCCCACCACACACACCACACACCGCACACCGCACACACCACACACACACCACACACACACCACACGAACACACAACACACACCACACACACCACACATCACACACACCACACACACACACCACACACACCACACGAACACACCACACACACCACACACACCTCACACACACTGACACACACCCCACACCCTGAAACACCCTTCCGACCAGGAGGCCTCCATGCTTTTGTTCCACACTGTTGTGTTGGTGTCGAGAAACCCACAGCTCCCAGGTTATCCTCTTTATTTCCTCTCCCCTCACCCAGTCACTTAAATTTCCCAAACACACAATCCATCCATCACAGAATTCCCTGCACCTTTGTCTTTTAAGTTATCGCCACAGGTAAAATCTAACCTATGCCCTCCGGTCACAGTGACTCGCCCGTAGTAGGTGGACCGTGTCTCCTTGGGACTGAAACAGGACATGGGAATGAGACAAGGGAATGACGCGCTGGTGACTGAGGGGCGGGAAGGAGGCGGAGCAATCCGAGCAGGAGCAGAGCAGCCGGGCAGCAGCAAGGAAGTCGCTGCGACGCCACAGTCCGCGCCCGCCCGCAAGGTCCGTCTTTAACGTGGGGCCGCAGGGCCAGCTGCTCACGGGCCCCCTCAACTGGTTGGACCCGGGACAACTCACCTGCCCCTTTTGCCCCACAATAAAGATGACACTGGTTTATTAAAAATGGGACAAATTTGTCATTTATATTACTATGACGGGACAAAAAATATGAAGAAAACAGGACTGACCCAAGTAAAATGGTAAAGTGCTACCTATGGTCAACCGACCTACACAGAAGCAAATGGTGACTGATTTACCTTTTACTCCTGTCCTGGACTTGCCAATTGAGTGAGGAATTTTTCTCCTTGCGCTTCATTGTCACTCATTGCAAAAGCCCAGGGCTTGTTGTTCCCTTCCCGAGGCATACACATCAGTGCAGACAGGCAGATTGATTTAGTCTACAGTCTGCAGGTGCAGACCCTCGCTTCAAGATTTCTGCTTCTGTATGATCTCCAGCCAACATGACCTCGCCATTCTCGGGGGTTTCAATATTCATTTAGACAACTTGACTGAATAAGTCCTTCAAAGCATCTGTGAGATTTAATTATATAATCTCTGGGATCAATTCTGAGACAATTATCCTATTATTATAATCACAGTGGCTGGATAAACACCACTTTCTGGGCTGGAGGACGGTTGGAAAGGAAGAGAAGCTGGAACTAATTTCTTTTAGGATCTCTTCAAGCAGCAGGTGCAATTTAACTGTAAAAGACATGTCAGGAGACGTTCAAAGCTGACACACCACTACTTCCAGAGTATAGGATCTGTTTTCTCTTGTCCCTGATGCTTGTTGCTTCCTTGTTTTTGCTTTGATGTGACTTTAAGAGTCTAACAATCTCCTGACCTAATTATTTCCTTGTGTCTAAGTGAAATTTGGGGCCAACTCAGAACAATTTCACCCCTGCTTTCTATTAGAATCAATATCTAATACAATGGGGTCAGAACCTTGTAAGTCAAGAGAAATTAATTTGATTCTCACTGCATATAGGTAAAATTAGTTTTATTAAAATTAATTTCAAATACATAAATGAGAGCTGTGACTTCAAATTGTTCTGAAAACAACTGGATTTTAATTCTGGGTTCATTACTTAGAAACTATTAGCCGAATGTGTGTTTGTTTATGTGTGTGTACATATATATGAATATATATAGCGTGCCTATATAATACATATATATATACATATGTGTGTGTTTGTTTCTGTTTGTCACCTATAAAGCAGAATTGACAGGAAATGAATTTCGAAGAGTAACCTATGTTTGCTGTCTCCTTTGCTGTTTTGCAACGTTTATTCTGTTCTTGACCAAATTACCATATGTTTTTTTATTCCCACTCAACCACATTGACTTCTGTGATAGCTGAGTCTCTTAATTGTCAAATCCAATTATTTCCTCTCCTCTCTCTTGAGATGTCTTCATCATTTGGCATTCTGATCTTCCTTTAATCAAGAAATGATTTTTCCTGGGCTTCTCTGATAATATTGTCTTCTCTTTTGCTTCTGACTCCACAAAAACTCTTTCCTTTCTTTAAATATGATGACGCTGAAGGCTTCTTTCTAGGTCATTTATTATTTTTTTCAGTCTCATTCATCACACTCTCCTTTCATAGTGATCCTGAACTTTACATTCATTTTTAAGCTCCTTGGATGAATCCATGTATCTTACAGATATTAAAGGAATCACATATCCAAAATATAGACCAGTTTTTGTCCCTGGACGTCACAAAATGTGCACTGGAGGCCTGCAGTTATTTTTCCATCCCATAGTGTGTAGCACCTCCATGATTACCGTCTTCACCACGGTGTTAATGGAATATTAACTTTCAGCAGGATCCAGAGAGTATTATAATGCTCTGGGAATATGATCTCTTTCAATAACCAAAACCAGTTTTCACAAACAAGAAAAAGAGGAGTTAAGTTTAAAAGTTGCCTGAAGCTGTAGCCTAACTCGAATGGTTTTCCCACACTTGCTACCACGCTCCCCTGCTTCTCTCACCGACGTCATCATTTACAACTACTTCCTCAGAACACTTATTTCAAGTCTTAGATGTGCCTCACATCTGTCAATCCTATTATGCTTGTTTTATTGAAAACTCGGTAACTTAGCACTTCCAATAGGTCAATTTGAAACTAATTGACATCAAGTCAAATGTAAAGTAAATTTACTTTGTTGCATTTCAGGATGTAACTCTTTATATTCTTTGAATTTCACTTTTGTTTTTTCTCTGTGATATATGAGACCCATGTGTGAAGAGAAATAAGCAGTAATAGTTTATCAAAGAACAGAAAGTAGACTGAACATTTTTCTATTATATCAATGCTAAAATGTGACATATAATGGCTTGATTTGATTTGAATTGTATTAAGATTAGCAAATCGGTAAAATATATGAATCCAGCTGGGATTCAAATGTAAACATCTGTACTGAAGGAACATATAAGTACAAATACTGATGGAGACTATAATCCAGACTAAACTCATTTTTCTTTTATCACATTATGACTACATGAAAAATATAAAAAGAAAGAATTATTTATTTTGCATTTTGTCTTCCAAAAACAGTACAATTCAAATGTTTCATGACTTATCTACTTATGGTTTCTTTCTACAGCAAATGTTCTGGACCTGAAAGATGCTCTTTTCCTGCATTTTTTCAGTCATAGATGCTGACTAAGGTGCAGGGCTGAGAACAGAAATGAATAAACGTATATGAATAAATGTAGTATATAGTCTTATTTTGGTCTGCTTTTATTTTTATCTTTAATGAGTTTTGTATTCTCTGCTTATCTGCTTCCCATTCCTGTTCCTCTGTTTTGTTTCCTACTCTGGCCACGATGGAGACACGGTCCCTGCAGTCAGCATGCCCACACAACATAAAGCTGGAGACATGCACATGGCAGGCGTGGGTGCCTGAGCAAAGGGAGTGCAGGGCGGTCCCTGAGAGAAGGGAAACTATGAAGTTGGTCGAATGCTTACCCTAGCCTTATGCCTGGAAGTGATTTCTGAACCATTTCTGCATATAGAGAGGTGGAGGCCAAACAGAACCTTTTTTTCCAAAATGTTCTTATATTTTGAGTCAAAATGAGACGTATTTTCCTCTAAGGCTTTATGTTCCTTATGTAAGAGTTAGACATCCTATTCATCTTTTACCAGGCTCACTGATATAAAATAAAAATGATGGACTTTTCGATGTTTAAATGCATTTTTCTGTAAAGATCCAAGGAGGGCTCATTTATTTTGATTCCATTTCAATTGCTCTGCAAATGGCATTTTATGGGGCCACCTCCCTCCCTACAAATACGTGGACCTAGAGGCAGTTCTGAGGGGTGAGCTGAGTAAAAGCCTCTGATCCCACCCTCGCTGGCACAACTGAGGTGAAGGTTGGGGGTTTTCCCACCTCCTATGCCCAAGGCAGCGACAGTAGCACCTGTTAGAAGAAAAAAAAATTTTCCATTTAGTTAATTCAGAGTACCTTAGAGCCATACATATACTCTGATGATAGCTCTTTCTTTCTAGGGCAGTTTATAACCATTCTTTGTTATAGAAATAATGTTGAAACCACCTATTCCACAGATATCAGTCTTGTCTCATAGAATGCAATCTAGTTTGCTAAAAGTACTTTATTCTTATTATTATATGTGTCAGTTATACCTCGATTAAAAAATCCTTTTACCCTTGATGGTATATCCTTTTTTCTACTTGAAATGTTCACTACTTATATCCAGACAGTGAAACTTTATGTTGTGAGTCACATCAGTCAGACGTAACATATCTTTCCCATGTTGATAACTAATAAATTTTGAAATTCTTCATTGCATTTGACATGGTGTAAAGGAGAGAGTAGGTGAGATACAATATGACCAGGGAAACAAGGTCTATTTCATAAAAGCTTGTGGGGAACAATATGGACAAAACTTAGTTTAGATAAATCAATGCTTTGCCAGTGAAACAGAAACCTTGGCGTCTGGAACGTTATGTGCCCACCAGCGGGAAAACCTTCGCTGGAGGGGTTTCTGACATTCTGCTTAAACTTAATAAGAAGTTAAAGTTAGCCAGTTAGTTAAGACATTGTGTGTCTATACGTATAGCCTTTTGTGTGTGACTTCAGATATGTGAACTATGGCTGTGATATGAATGATTTTTATCTTGTGCTTTTTCGAAGAAAAACTTCCTTTCGTAAGAACAATAAATACGCAGGGAGACAGATGCTTGGGGTGACAGTCCTCAGAGGCTGCCCACCCCCTGACCCCACCTTCACTCGTAGTCTCTTGTCTTCCTTGATCTTCCACTGCCTCCTTCCTTCTCCCTGTTCTCCCAACAGAAATACCGACAAAAGCCAGTCAAATTAATGACAGATTCCTCTTAGATCGCAATTCGACAGCAATTTATGCGCAGGCTGAGTCCCACACCTGCAGACTCTAGTGAGAGAGTCACTCATTCCAGCAGAATCAGCACAGAGCAGAACCACACACCTTAATTACAGTCGCGTCTGTTTAAATTTGATATCTTTTGTAACACCGTGATGGAATGCCACGCGGGTGTGACACTGACCCATGGCCGTGCTGGGTTGCATTTTCCCCAGCAAGGGACTGTTCCTGAAGCGCTCAGGTAGCTGGGAAAAAGGATTGGCCCTGACGCACCAGTCTCTGAGGACGTCAAGAACTGAGGCCTCCCACAATGACGCCAAACGTCTTATCCGCGAAGCAATTCTGTTGCAAACACTACTGAGAAACAGTCTCTCAGAGAGCTTTTCCAGACAAAGGTAAAACGAACCCGGAATACAAACCTGTAATATAAGCTGGTTTATGGTCATATCTTTCAATTTAATGATGTTTATCAAGCCTGGCTCTGCCTTTTTCTATTTTTCAAGGTTTGTTTTTCCTTCTTCATAACGTAATGCTTTTATGGACATCTATTTTTCCTTTAAATTTACTGCACGTAATTGCTTGAAATTCCCCTTGCAGCTCTAATTTTTAATTAAAATTCACTCTTAAGGAAAAAAGATAGTCCAGATGCTCGATATACCTTATTTTTTTCTTGAGTACCTCTTTTATTCTTTATTCACTTCTACAAAACCCTAGTTGTATCATAGTATCTCATTTGCAGCCTGCAGCCTTATTAGCATTAGTCTTAATCATCTGGAGAAGTCACCAGGGTAAATCATTTCTCATTTCTTAGCTTGCTTCACGCAATTTTGTTTCCCCCGATGTCATACAAAGTTTACAAAAAGACTTTTTTGCTTTTGTGAAATCTCATTATTTCTGAAGTGCTGTGAACCTAAACTTTTCTCAGGAGTGTGTGGGCTCCAAATTGCATGAGAAATGCTTTTGTTCAAGTATTTCTTTATCGATGGTCTCAATATACATCATTCTCAGATCATCTACGTGTCCCCAAAGGGAGACGGGGTATTTGGGACATCAAACGTTAGATGAAAAAATAAAAAACGATTGTTGAGGGATGAAGTGCTAGTCAATAGCCATTTTCTAAGGGAAGATACAGATGAGATTCTCATTGTAGCACTGAAGATGTTCTCTTCATTCAATTGATAGGTTTTCTAATGAAGGTTTTGTTACATAACTGATCAACGTTCTCACGAGTGCTTGGGACTGAGTCGGCACAGCACAATAAACTTTCTCAAAGGTTATGTCGGCATCAAGAGAATCTATGAACAGAGACACAATGATGTTTAAAATGGATAACAAATTGAATTAGAACAGGTCTTCATAAAACCCAGTTAGCATGTGTGTCCCAAGAGGTAAAGCTCAAAATCAGAGCAAAAACTTGAAGGTAATTAAAATAAAAGCAGTAGGAGAATACAATATAATCTATGAGGAAACTATTGCTAGTAAGAAGAAATTCATCATAAGGGTTATATAATGCAGCCAAAAAGTGAAACAAAAATGAATTTTAAAATTATTATCAGTAACGCTGTGACATCAACAGCCATAGTTTTGCAATAATGATTTATACCATTTAATGGATTATGTTATCAAATTGTATTCAATGTATAATAACGACTTTTATACATTTTGTTTTCATTTCATTTCAGGATAAGATGGTGACAAAGGAACTAAGAAACTAATATTCAGAAGCTAGAAAAATTCCTCCAAATTACACACACACACACACACACACACACACACACACACACATATGTAAACTCTGTTTACATTTTGAAATATTTATTCCCAGTCTTTAGTCTTCTATTATGTGTTGAAAATTTTTTCATCTCAGTAAAATAACACATAATTTATTATTGATTTTTATTTATTATTAATATTATAACAAAACTTTATCAGAGGTTAACTATAATACATCTTTTCTGTAATAATTACATAACAGAGCCATTTTTAGATAAATTTGATCTTTACTGTGCAATAATTAACAAAAGCACCTTACCACGCAATAATTAAATGTGGTCCAACCATAGGGAAAGGAAGGAATTATCCTGCATAGCAACAGAATTTATGTATTCAGGAACAAAGCAGGGGGTTTGAGGTCAGAGCAGTACTGGTATTAGACACCAGTTTTATTGAGTGCAGATCTACTACGTCACCAGAACTTCAATAAAATTTGGAAAATTTGGAATTGTTCTTTGCTGTAGAATGAATCCTACAAGAAAGCAGGGTGAGGAAATGTGACAAAAGATAAAGATTTTTCATTCATTTTCAAAAGTCATGATTCTGAAGTCCAAATAAAACAGAATCAATGCCAGTCTGTCCCTGTTCCACTTTGAAAACACAAATTTGTACAAACACAGCTGATATATTAAGGAGTGGTGGAATAGAATATAAATTTCAAGTTTGCCCAGGCATGCTTTTGTCTGCAAAAACCAGTGGGTAAACAGAAAGCTGAAAGCGTTGGCACTGAGACAGGTAAAAACACAGAAGGACACATCCCGAATGTCTGTGCACCATCGGCCACACACATCTGCACCTGGTGCTAACATTTCGGTCTTATTTCAAGCAGCTCTCCACCATCACTTCACAAAATTCACCAGCTAGAAGCCTTCTAACACTTTTAGACTTTCTCCAGGAAAAGTACCATGTTTACTAAGTCATTTCTAGGTATCATTTTAAGAATTTACCATTGAAAGTTTGCCACTATTTTCATTAACTCCCTTTTATTTATTTTGCCTATCACACATTTCTAAGTGGCTAACTTCAATGAGGGAGAAAATATAAAATGGGAAACTGGGTACCTCAATGTTCAGGTCTTACAAGGGGCTTTCTATAAGATTTGAGATCTTGTGGGATTATTTAGAGAAGTTTTTGAAGATTTACATACGGCTTCACTCTGAATTGCCTGACACTAAAAGCAGAGGCAGTTGGATGCTGTATCTTAAGTTTCTACCTAGAAATCGCAAAAAAATATTGGAATTAAGCAATAACTGTCATTTTAAAAAAAGATCAAAGTAAAAAGACAGTCTTTCATTCTAGCCAGGGGAGAGGCAGAGATGATCACTTTCCACTTTCGTGGTTGGTGCCTTGTGTTTTGTAGTCAAATAAGATTGCAAATTGGTTTTGCTTGGAGCTCACTCCTTCGTGATCTCAGAGAGATTGTGTCTGGGGTTGGTGTTCTGTGAACTGGTTTATACTCAGTGGGATAACACTGTGGTCTAGCTATTTCTGCCAGCCAAGTCCATGCAGCAGATGTAAGGCACTAATGTCTTGTATTACCAGTGAATTAAAATCTCCACATGTTGTATTGATTGGCTGTTACTTTATAATTTCATAAATGATGCTATTATTTGTCTAACTTTTTGCTAGGTTGTTCCTTATGTTATTATTTAAGACTTTTTTGATATAAAATAATTTGCTGATTATAACCTGAAAAGGAAATCAGACCTAGTTTTCTTTTGCATAGAATTTTCTGGATATAATTGTGGACATGATATCTTCCCTTATGTTTAACACTTCTGTTTTGTTTTCAATGTGCTCTCTGTAAAGCACATTTAGCTATATTCACCGTTTCCAGTGGGATTCTGATTCTAATTCTTTCTCTAGATAGATGACAGATGAAGGTAAATGACAGATGATAATAGATAAATTGATAATATCTAGATAGGTAGACAGATATATGATAAATATAAAGATAGATTAGATCAATACATACTTAGACATAATTATATGTAATGGATATAACTGATATGTTTTTCTCAGTAAATTAGTTTATTAACAATTTTTGTGTTGATAAAAATTATATTTGGATTATTTTCTGCCATATTATTTGTGTTTTAATCATCTCGTGGTTTGTAAGCTATAAATCTAGCACACTTTAGCGAATTAGTCTTCTGCTTCAGGATTTCCCACAGAATGGTGGCTGAAACTGTGATCTCAGCCAAAGATTTGTTTGGTGGAATTCACCTCCACAATCAGAACTGCAGCTTTGTGTAGGCTCAATCCCTCCTTGGATTTGGGAGTTCAATCTCAGGATCTTGTTGGCTCTTAGCAGACCCATACCCCAGGCAGGGTACCCTTCCCATAGGACTGTGGCCAGCATGAAGTTGTTCCTCACGTGCTTGTGGCGATGTCAGAGATGAGGGGCATGTGGAAAGGCAAGAGTATGATCTTTCTTACCTGCTCTTACCTGCTCTTGGGCTTGATAGCCCCTCATGTTTGCTATTAAAAGAAAAACATTCAGTGTCAGAAAATTGGCAAAGTAGTCACAAGAACTTAACTGAGTTGAATCTGCTTGATAGATATTAAAGTTTTAAGTAGTTGCAAATAAAAGACTAGAAAAACTGTAATTAAAACCATTCTTTTAAAAGTTTGACTTTGTATTAAAATTCAAATAATAAATATGATTTAGGGTGAAAAGTAACTTAAATATTGATGGCTTATCCAAATTAAAACTAGTTTTATTTAAAATAGATTCTAAAGTACCGAGATTATTATTATCAGGTTGAACTTGGCAGTTTAAACATGCCTAGTGATAGTTAATATTGACACTAGGTCACATGAGACTTTTGCAAATGTTTTAGAAGATTTATTTTTATTTATAAATAGAATTGCAATAAGGAGAACAATCAAAGCTGCTTGTTGAGAATTAACCTGATCTGACTCACATTCACCAAGAAGCTATGCTCCAAGGAAGTGGATACTGCTGAAGTGATTAATTTTGTTGCCAGAAATATCAATTGCAAAATAACTATCAAAAGTTGAAACAAGGAACTAGAGAAACCTCATTTTTGCTGCTTACTCTGTGAACCACAGAGCCCTGGGGTCCCACTTTGTAGATAATCCTCTGGCAGTGAAACAGAAACCTTAGACCCGCCCAGTGGGACCTTGGCTGGAGGGGTTTCTGTGAGTCTGCTGAGACCTAGGACGGAGTTAAATGTCAAACAAGGTAGCTTAAGACGTTTAGGGTGTGACTTCTGCTTATGCAAACCGACCTCTAATTTAAAATGTGATCTCTCCTTTTGTAAACTGCTTTTGCACATATTCGGGACACCTGGAGAAAGAAAAAAACACCTAAATTATAAATACCCTGCATTATTTGGGTTGGGGGCTGTATGATTTGGGGTGATGCTTTCCCCCTTACAGCCACTGGCTAATAAACTCCTCCTGAATTCTCTTTAACTCAGATATGTCTCTCTGATTTCATTGGCTACTTTGCAACAAAGTGATGATCTTTTCATTTATCCTTGACAGAAAGTTAGTCCCTATTTATGTTCATTGTTGAAAGCATATCCCATTTTTAAGAAAGCAAATAATTGCTAGACTTGCACATAATTTTAGCTGAGAAGCAATATAAAGTGAACTTGTTTTCTTTTTGTCTAGATTGTTTTTAATTGTATTTAAAATGAATCAAAGGACTATTCAAATAATCGTGAAAAAATAATCTTGCTTTACATGGGACTTTAGTTTATAAACTTTTTTCACTTTTCAAAAGCCTAGATGTCATCAATTGCTTTTCTAATAGCCTTTGAAGTGAATGAGGTAGCTGTTATATTTAAACCCAGACCTTCTTGTAAAATTAAGCTAAAATAATTTCATGCTTTTTTGAAGGAAAGTCATTAAAATGCCACCATGTAAAGTTTTCTTTATTTAAGGATCATCCTGGGAGTTCTGCATTTACCATATGGAACGACTCTGCAAGATTTCTATCTGCACATGAACTCCTTCCTATCAACAACCACAGGTTCTTCTTTCCCAGGTCCCAGTGATGCATTTATGACCAGCAGCTTCTGGACAGGAGCTAGTGAGCATCATGGTCCTTGTCTTGTACACGGGGCACGTGAAACTCCAAGGTGTTTCTGCTGAAGACAGTGCTTGATAAAACGGTCTTGGTTAGTCCCTTTGATGGTAAAGATTTAAGCTGGCAATTTAGAGAATCATATCACTGGTAATTATCAGTTCAACTTGTTATACTATTACAAATGTCTGGTAGAAAGAGAAAGTAGAGCCATTTGTGATAAATCACCATGAAATCCATGCCTGGCAACATTCAAAATTCTAATTTTTGCAAAGATATAACCAGTTTTATTTATGATTTTCATAAAAAAATAAGATAGATGACTCAGAAATTCAGTAAATACAGAAAATCTCATACTGTCTCTGTTTCCTGGCAATGCCGTTCATTTTATATACTAATGTTTGCTTTCAATATTTCGGTGTTCCTGTGTTGGTAGGTGTGTGTATGTGTGTGTTATGCCTGCTGTATGGATCCTTTTGTCATATCATGTCCACCTTTGTCTCTTGTTAACTTTTTTGACTGAAATTCTGTTTCTCTAATATGAATATAGCAGGCCTGCCTTTTAAATTTTTCTTTGGAATCTTTTTCATCCCTTCATTTTAAGTTTCTATTTGTCTCAGTCGCTTGAGTGAGTCGCTTGTAAGCGCCATGGAGTTAGGTCTATTTTTTTTTAATCCAGCCACAGTACCTTTTGATTAGTGATTCAGTCCATTTACACTTAGAGTGGTTGCAAGTATACGAGGGACGCTGCCGCTTTGTCTATTGTTTTCTTGTTTTGTTTACTTACTGAATTATTTAATTTCTGTGAGCTCTTTTTTTTTCTATTTAATAGAAGAGCTTCTTTCAGTATTTCTTGTAACTCAAGTCTATTGGTAGTGAATGCCATCAGCTCTTATTTGTCTGGGAAAGCCTTTCTTTCCTCCACATTGGAAAGAGAGTTTAGAGGGTATCGCATTCTCGATGAGAATATTTTCTCTGTGAGCGCACTGAC
Source organism: Solenodon paradoxus (assembly GCA_004363575.1). Classification (NCBI taxonomy): domain Eukaryota; kingdom Metazoa; phylum Chordata; class Mammalia; order Eulipotyphla; family Solenodontidae; genus Solenodon; species Solenodon paradoxus. The sequence continues at coordinate 102,301 of RJWH01003663.1, forward strand.
TCCGTCATTCTACTCTCTTGGGTTCTGTAGTGTTTCTGCTCTGAAGTCTGTTGGGAGCAGCTGTACGGAACTACCTGATTCCGCTCAGCTGTCTCTTTTCTCTTTGTTTTAGACACTTGAAATATTTAATATTCGGTATTTTGGTGCAGGTATTTTTGCATTTAGAATAACGAGGCGTTCTGTTAGCTTCGCAGACATAATATTCAGTTCTGTCCCAAGGTTTTGGAAGTTTTCAGCTATTATGTCTTTGAATATATGCCCTGTCTTCTCTCTTTTCACTGTCTGAGATACCTATAATCCTTATGCTGCCTTTCCTAGTGGAATTTCATAGTCCCCATAGCTGCTTTTCTTTCTAAAATATTTTATTTCTCTCTCTTTTTTCATCTAGATGACTACTAACTTCAAGCTCACTGCTTGGTTCTCCATCAATCTATTTTGTTGTCATACTTTCAATAGCACTCCTGTTCTCGTTGATTAAGCTCTTTGCATTCTGAATCTTTGTTAGTTTTTTACTAAAGTTTCAATTTCTTATTTCTGCTTGTTAATTGTATTCCTGAGCTCACCAAGGTGCTTTTCTGATTTTTTATATCTATCGAACTTGATTTCATGAGCTTTTTAGTTCTCTTTCACCTCTTTGAATTGTTTTTCTGAACATTCTTGTATATCTTTGAATTTATTATGAAACTTTTGATTTACTTACATGTTTGGAATACATATTTTTCCATGTCTTTATGTTTGGTGTCTGGAGAATTGTCATTTTCTCCTTGTGATGATATATTACCTTAAAGTCTTAAGGTACCTGCTGTTGTATTTTTCTGCCTACCCATTTGGAATCTGAGTCAGCAACTTAGTACTAAGCTGCTTGTTTTTTACTTTTCTCGCAGTTGGTGCTGTGAGTTCTTTTTGTTTTTTCCTTTTTGTTGCTTTCTGCTGGTTATCACAGGTATTCATACATAGAAATAGTTGATGTAGAATTGGCAGGGTGGGTAAGGGCCCAGAGAGAGTCATCAACTGTTGCTGACATGCAGAAGGTACCCGGCCTTGTCCATGGCTCTTCGGAGAGCAACGCTCTCTCTGGTCGCATAAGTGAGACTCAACAACCTATCCGTTGTCTGTGTAACCCATGGGGCCAGTACAGACCCACAGGGTGGTGGGGTGGCGTTTGGAACACTGTCTCTGTTGTCCTTTTGGTGTTTCAAGCCATGTGACACTCACTAGCTCTTCTGCTTTGGGATTCACTGGAGCCCAAGACATATGCCTTCATATCAGCCCTGCTCTTCCCTCCCCAAATCCCCTATCAGGGTCCACAGCCATGTTGTCTCTGTCTTCTCCAGATGTGCTTCCCTGCCTCTTCCTACCCACCTTCCATCACAGCGAGGCTTGGGTCGCCTTGGCATTCCTCCTAGTGGAGTCTGCGGTACTCTGAGACAGGGGGTGTTTCGACCTCACCACCAAACTTGGAACTTTCTTTTTCTGTGGTGTTTTGTCTGAAGAACTGTTAGTGATTCCTACTGGGGATGAAGCAGGGAATGTCCTCAGTGGTCATCTTGGTGATGTGTCTTATCAAGTTGTTTGTTGCCTTTTTATATATGACAGTGGTTAATTTGTTATCAGTTCAAAAAAGAATGTCGTGATTATTGCATGTTTTATATAATCTCCATGATAAACACGAAGAAAACACCTATGGAGATAAAACAAAAGAAAATAAGGAAAGAATACAAGTATCTTTCTACATAAATAATGAAATACAAAGGAATGCAGCAAGAGAAGAAAAGCAAAACATAATAGATACAAGATGCAGAAATTCTTCATAATCATACAAAGAGCATTCTTCAGAGTAAGTAAAATATTAGATCACAAAAAGCATCTTAACAGATTTAAGAAGACTGAAATCATACCCAGTATGTTTCCCAAACTCAGTGGCATAAGACCAGAAATCAATAGCAGAAGGAGAACTGAAAAACTCACAGATATGAGGGAATTAAATACCAGCTTTGAACAGCAAATGAACTGAAGAAGAAATCAAATAGGAAATAGAGAGTATAATCAGACAAATGAAAATTAAAAACAATACAAAATGTCCAAATTTGTGGGGCCAGCCAAAGCAGTACTGCAAAGTATGTTTATAATAGTAAATACTGACATTTAAAAAGAAGAAAACATTCAATTTTGCAGCCAATCTTTATAACTCAATGAACTAGAAAATAATCACATAAAACTTGAAGTTAGTAATAATAAGGAAATCATAAAAATTAGAGAAAACAAAATGAGATATTGAATAGAAAAGCAATACAAACAAATTTTAATAAATTATTTTAAAAGGGTCAACAAAATTGACAAATACCACTTAGACTACAAAAATTAGAGAAGACTCAAATAACAAAAATCAGAAATGGAAGTGAAGATATTTTAACAGCTGCTAGAAAATTAAGAAAGGTTGTATAGATTCTGATGACCACCTATATACCAAAGAATGACAACACAGAAAAATGGACATAGTCCTAAAACACAGAACTTAACAAGAATGAATCATGAATAATAAATCAGATCTATAATGAGTAAGGAGACTGAATCAGTAATAAATAACTTACCACCAACAAAAAAATCTCAAACTAAATGATTTTCAAAGATAATTATATGAAACCTTTAAAGAATAATTAATAGCAACCTTTCTCAAATTTCTCTTTAAATTAAATGGAGAAGGATTTCCAAATTTATTCTATGAGGGCAGTATTGCCTTAATTCAAGTCAGACAAAGATGCTAAAAGGAACTGCAGACCAATATTTCTTTAGATATTGATGCAAAAATCCTCAACACTAGCAAACCAAATTCAATAGCACTTAAAAGGTTTATACAACCATGACTAATGGAATTTATTTCTGCAAGTTTCAACACATGAAAATCAATTAATGTAATAGTCCATATTAACAGAATGAAGGTTAAAAAACATGTGACCATCTCAGTCAATGCAGAAAAAAAAGCATTTGGCAAAATTCAGGGCCTTTTCATGGTAAACAAAAATCAGCAAGCTACAAAGGGAAGAAAATTGTCTCAACATAATGAAGATAATGTATGAAAAGTCTATGGCTAACATTATACTTAAAAGTGAAAAACTGCAAGATATTCCTCTATGATCAGGAACAGGGTAAAGATACTCATTTCTATCTCTTTTACGTATCACTTTTGCATATTCTACCAGCCAATTACACACAAAAATACATCCAAATTGGAGAAGAATAAAATTATCTGTTTGCAAATGATATGATATTACATGCAAAAAATCTAAAGATTTCACATGCATGCTATTAGAATTTGAATTCAATAAAGTTGCAGGATAAAAAATAAAGACAAAAATCACTTATGTTTCTACATGCTCTTATTGAACATTCTAAATTAGTAATACATAAAAAGGAATTTCACTTGCAATAGAAGCAAAATAATTAAATAGGAATAAACCTGACCGAGAATGTAAAAATCATATTCACTGAATAGTACAAAACATTGCTGAAAGAAATTAAAGACAGAAATAAATAGAAAGACATTTGCATTTATGGTTTGAAATGCTTAATATTGTTTAACTGTCCATACTATCTAAACTAATCTAAAGATTCAAGTTACTACCCATCAAAATCTCGATGGCACTTTGTAGAGAAACAGAAAAAAAAATCTTAAAATTCACATAGAAACTTAATGGACCCCAAATAGCCTAAGCAATTTTGAGAAAGAAAGACAAAGCTGGAAACGTCATACTTAACAGTTATCAAGTTAAACAATGGCAAAGTTATCGTCATCACTATATTAAGAGACTGGCATAAAGACAGACATAGAATAATGATACAGAATATAAAGTCAAAAAAAAGTTCATACATATAGTTAAATAATCTTTGATAAAATGCCAAGCCTTATACATGAGAAAAAGATAGTATTTATAACAAAAGGTGGTGGGAAAACAATATACACACACAAAAGAAAGAATTTCTATTTTTACCTTAAGCCATACATAAAATATAACTCAGGATGCACTAATGCGCCATGCCCGGGAGACTTAGGGGTTAATTCCACACCTGCAGCTGGTCCAGGTAAAGCCCAGGGACCCAGGTTCAGGATCCAGTAGACAAAAGAAATGGCAGTATAAAAGCAAGAGAAGAGAAATAGAAGAAAAGCTTTTGAACATTTTTGACAATGATTTCATCAATAACACAGGAAAACAGGCAACTAAATGCAAATTATACAAATGAATTATGTCAAATTTATAAACTTCTCCATAGCAAAGAAAACAATCAAAGAGTTAAAAGAAAGCCTATAGAAGGGGGGAAACATTTAACAAATCAGATTTGAGAAGGGGTTAGTATCCAGAATATATAAAGAACTTCCACAGCTTGACAACAACAAAAATAATGAAAAAATGGGCAAAGAACTTAGGCATCACTCAAATAAAACATATGTGAATTACCAGCAAGCACATTACTAATTATCAGGGAAATTTAAATCAAGACCACAGTGGGACATAATCCCAGACACATCAGGATGGCATCTAACAACAAAACAGAAAATAACATGTTGGAAGGATATGGAGAAATAAGAATTCTTCTGCACCATTGGTGGGGATGCAAAATGGTGTAGCCACTATGGATAATATCATGGAATTTACACTAAAGTTGCAAATTAAATTACAATATGATCCAATAATTCTGCTATTCTGGGTATATACCCAAAATATTCAGAATCAGTATTTCACAAAGATACCTGCATCCCCATGTTCATTGCAGGATTTTTCACAATAGTCAGTATATGAAAACAAAATAAATGCTTATAAATGGATGAATAAAGAGAACGTATGCATCATCTCTCCCTTCTATTATCTATTTATATGTCATCTCTCTCATCTATCATATACCTTTACCTATCATTTCTCTTTTTTTATCGCTTTCTCTTTATCATTTATCTGTCGTATATCATCTCTATCTATCTATCCATCTATCCATCCTGCATCCCCATGTTCATTGCAGGATTTTTCACAATAGTCAGTATATGAAAACAAAATAAATGCTTACAAATGGATGAATAAAGAGAACGTATGCATCATCTCTCCCTTCTATTATCTATTTATATGTCATCTCTCTCATCTATCATATACCTTTACCTATCATTTCTCTTTTTTTATCGCTTTCTCTTTATCATTTATCTGTCGTATATCATCTCTATCTATCTATCCATCTATCCATCCATCTGTCATACATCTATCATTCCTAACAAAGAAGGACTTCTACATGCTACAATATGGATGAACCTTGAAGACTTTGTACTGAGTGGAATAAATAAGTCACAAAAGACAAAAGACAGAAAGTAGAATAGTGGTTGTCAGAATCTGAGGAGGGGAAAAAGGTGGCTCTTGCTAAACAGAACAGAAAACAGCATGAGCAAATTGTAGAGTTCTGTTGAACAACAGGGCATGCGTAGTTAACAATACTGTACTACACATGTGAAATTGTTCATGTGCTAAATTTTGTGTTATATGCTTTTTCATGCAAGGGAAACACAACAAAGCAGAAAGGGAACTGTTCACTAGCACTGAACCAGCTCCTGAGTGAGGCACTGGTAAGCGACTTGGGACGGAGGAGGTTTGGATGTCGTAATGTTTGGCATTTCTGCTTTTTCATACTTTCTGTAAATTATCTTTACAAAATAATGGAATTGGCCACACAAAGAGTGAAACAAATGAGTTTCCTCTAACTAAAAACAAAACCAAAAATGATTAAGTTCTCTCTTACCCAAGAGATACCCATGATACATTTTGTGTATGGACTATAAGAGAGGAGGTGGTGAGATGTGTTGTTGAAATAATGTCCTTGGCAGCCCTAAGTACCAGACTAGCAGCACCCTCGAAGGTAACTGTCATTGCTAGGATTCATGCTGAGAGCCAGTGAATAGACTTAAATGTTTGAGACGATAGCAAATTGGAAATATCGTATGTCTTTTTCCACACAACCATTTACTATTGACCCTGTGTCTAAGCATTGGTTGGACAAATCTGCTTACTGGACAAATTTGGCTGTTCTCATCAGTACTCATTAACGTGTCTGTGGTCAGCTGCCAGAGTTGGCTAGTAGCTATTAAGAGGGTTGAATAACTGAGGACATTTTTGCAATAAATCTCATTTGTATTCATTCAATTGTTAGATATCCCAGACAACCCATGGCTATAGGGTCAAGCTTCAAACAGGCTGCAGTCAACATTGTTGGAAAAAATTGTAAAGAATTGTCCAGTAAGTCAGGTTGTTTTTGCTTGAAATTTTCCTCACCATTCTGAGTTTGTTAGATTGTTTATATGGATCTGATACACTGGCCTCTAACCTGGGTTTCCATAGTTTTCCTCAGTACTGTCAAGAATGTTTTTTAAAAAATAAAGTTTGGTATTAATTTAAGTTTGTCAATGAAACAAACTTTGAGAGCTAATTCTTCAATGTATTTTTCAATCTTTTAGAATAAATTTGCAAAAATCTTGCTTGCCTAAAAATAGAACTGTAATTGAATTAAATTATTAAGAGAAGACTGAATTTCCTCTTATGGCATATTTATTCAAATAAGGGAAATACTTTTCAAGTAGGTACTAATTCAAACTTGAAAATTCTAATTCTAAAATGGATTTGATGCCTAGCTCTCTAAGCGTTTCTGAAAATAAATGTATGCTCTCATCATGAATGTTTACGCTTACAAGATTTTATGCTCTAGGAAACATAAGGGAAGAGGAAGCAGTAGATAGGGTGGGAGGTGGAGTTTTCAGAATACTGGATATGTCTCTAGAGAAAATTGCCTGAAAACCTAATTTTTATGGACCTTAAGGAATGTGATGGTTAATTTTATGTGTGAACTTAGCTAGGTTATGGTGTGTAAATGTTTCATCAAAAATCAATCTAGGTGCACCCTGGTCGAGCAGTTAGGCCAATCATCTTTGAAGGTCACATGCCACATGCCCCTGGGTTCCAGTCCCAGGTCTGGGTGGGAAGCAAGCAGTGTGAACAACGCTTCTTCTTCTAAAATGCTTCTTTTTCCTCTCTCTTCCTGCCTTCCTACTCACCTTATTTCCTGTAGCACCTTAAAAAGTCAGTCTAGATATTGCTGTAAAGCAATTTTTATATTCACTTAACATCTAAATAAATAGACTTTGAATACAGCAGGCCACCCTCTGCGATGTGAGTACATCTCATCTATCCAAGTGAAAAGCTGGGGGCTCCTGTGGAAGACTTAATTCTGCTTCCAAACTGGAGACGAAATTTAAACTCTTCACTGGGTCTCAGACCAGATGGGGCAGCTCTCCCTTTCTATGCCTTATTGGTCAGCTTTTCTGAAGAATCTTGGCTAATAACAGGGATTTCAGAAAAGAGCACATACTCTTCCCATTGATAGGAGCATTTCCAGAGTCTATGGGTGAACATTTCGTAGAAGGTGTGCTCATTTGCATAAGAGTTTGTTAATTTGCACGAGTGAATACAGGGTGCTATTCAATCCTTTTACACAGTAGCAATATTGTTTTTGCTGTCCCCCCAAGAACACCATGCGTGGTGGCAATGCTCGCTTACAAGGACATCCTTGCGAAAGACAAAAGGAAAGCGCGGGTTGTAACGCGAGCGCTGGTGAGGGCATCCATCTCCCTCCAGAGACTTTTTCCACCTTGGATGAGGTGATGTCTGCTTCCTAAAATGTGACTCCATGGAATTGCATCTGTCTAGAGTAGATTCCTCTTCTGCATCTCCTAGACATGCTCCACGTGCTAGAAATAGTCTCATACCCAGTTTCTAGAACTGCGCTCCACTTGGACACTTAGAGTCAGTAGGAAAGCCGTACATGGGGTGTCTCACGTGGAACAGACCTGGCATTCCCCGTGGCGCAAATGAGCACAGAGACCCAAGGATTAAGGCTTTGCCTTTAATCAAAATGTTAATTTGCATATTTCGATGAAGCCATCCAGGACACACCAGGTTTGGGTTAAAGTGCAGTTCTTTTTCAATAAAATTTTCTGTAGAATTAGTAGATGATCTGTTCCAATAAAACAAAATCACATGGTTGCTAAAAATCAGGTTATTATCTTGTGATTTATACTGATACTTTCAACTCAGTCAAAATAAAAATAAATATGCTACCATAATAAAATCATAATGAGAAAATAATGAAAATTCTATGCTTTTAATGATCTGTTGCATTATATAATCTTATGGTGACAAATCGAAATGGAGATTTAATTCATTTTAAATTATATCAAATGGGTGATAACTTAGACAGAACTCATTGTTTGCGAATTACAGGAAAAAAATGTTTCCCTATAGTACTTAAATGTCTCTTTTAGCCTCTTTTACTCTGCTTTTTAAATCACTGCTCTAGGCATCCCTATAAAGATATCCAAAACTCTGTTATATTTTCTTCAAGTTCTTCCTTAAACTTATATTTTCTTTCAACTGTTCTCATCTTCTTTTATTACATTCATTAGAAATGTTAACAGTATCGACCGGGTCAGGAACATTTTCCATCCTCTCCACCGCCCACACTCATTTGCTCATTATTCCTTTCTGCCTGACCTCCCTCCCGCATGCTTCCTCAGTCTTTCCCCAACTGCTCAGCCTTTTGCTGCTTAATTTTCATGATAATTGTAGGAGTACTTTCTGCTGTCGACCACTAGTACAACGATATTTCAGTGAGCACCAGCCAAGCATAGATAAATGGCATGTGTGTGTGTGCTGTGTCTGTGTGGTGTGTGTGTCTGTGGTGTGTGTGTTTGTACAAGAATGCATGTTTGTGTTTTGTGTGGTATGTCTGTGTGTGTCTGTGTGTGTTTGTGTGTGTCTGTGTGTGTGTGCTGGTAAATGCTTTTAGGAGCAAAAGGAAGGATGGAGAATGCTGGGCCAGTCTGTTACCTTTGAGTAACCGAGATAGATGGGTCTTGGATGAAACAATGAGAAGTTACTTCCTAAAATTTTGTAATATTTCACTGTTAAAAGGAGAAAAACACACACCTCTTCAAAGGTGCCCTATTAACTGTCTTTTCTGTGACACTCTTTTTATCCTGTATCAAAGCCACAGTATGGTGCCAATTTCTGAAACATTGTCTGTAGGTCAAGGTTAGTAGATAATTGCCACTTAACAGTGAGCCTAGCTCAATTTGTGCTAGAGCTTTTTCTCTGGGAAAAATACAACTTGAACTGGATGATATTTGAAAAGAATAAGTGAAAACCCAGGATGATTATATAATTATTGCATAAAAATAATTATGTAAAGACAGTGTATGTATCCACCTGGATCTGTACACATACATTTTAAACATGTAAAAGGCTTGAACATTGCGATGACCATGTAAATTGGTTTCTTTGTATTTTAAATGAAACAAATGCTTGGGAATATCTCTAATATAAAAAAAGTCACTATTTTCCTTCAATTTGGACTAAAAGTTTCTAAATGAATGATTATCCTACAATTATCAGATTATGGTAAATCACTCCACACTGCTGTCACAGAGATACTCTCAGTGGAAGATTAAGGACTGAGGGGAAGGAGGGAATGGGACTTGCTCTATTAAGAGTATTCCTAAAATCTACATTAAATTGTGGTATTTACGTGGGTCATTTTTAGTGTGCTCTTACACATTTAATTATTTTACATTAAATTGCATTCCCTAGTCTAATTTAAATTTTAAAGAAAAGGAATGGAATATATATACACATTTGTTCATGAACACATATATAACATTGGCATGTATTATTGTTTCTAAAAAGATGCCCCAAATTCTTGCTATTTTTATTCTTATTTTTTTTATTTAACCCTGAAAAACATTTCACAAGGATTGATTTTTCTCACAGGCTTCGTTGAATTGTCTGAGGCCTCAATAACACTTTCTCAGCAATGAGAACACAATTTCCTAAGAAATCAGCTTAGGGAGGTTTAAGCGAATCATGAAATTGTTGAGCTTTGCAAACTTAAGAGAGACTCCAGTTTATTTAAAAAAAGAAAAAAATCATCATCAACATGAAATATTGCCATGTCAAGTGTCTTTTAATTTCAAACTGCAGAGAACACTGGGGCATTCAAAGATAATCAGATTTGATGTCTATTCTCCAATGGTGCCTCCACAGCAGACATGCAGTCTTGAGCACTGGCTCAATAGGACTCAAAATCAGCAGAAGAGAATTTTGCTAATTGACTCCAGTTTTCCCCCACAGACTCACATTTAGCTAGGAAAATGACTACTGAGGTCATTATACTATCACTTTTACAAATGAAGAAACTTAGCCAAGCTACCTGAATTGTCAGAAACTGTCAAGTGATGTCAGCGCCCCGGCCGGAGTAGAGCTCAGATCCCCAAGTGAGTGCCGGCTTCACTTTGTCTCGTCTTGTCCCGTGTTTCTTGGCAGAAGCAGTAGACAATGCATTTCGATGTCAGGGTAAGTGGGAACCAGCAGATGAGTATTCATGGTAAAAAGGAGGGCAGGAACATTGTGTCCTACTTGCAAAAACATGGAGAGTGGCCGAGTCCGACCTCACATGCCCACTAGCTGACAGGCCACGGGCCTGGGAGAGCCCAGCCTGACGCTCTTCCCCTGTCAAGCTCCAGCAGTGTCAGTGGACTCCGGACTTGGCCAGGCCAATGCACTCCCTTGCAAACCAGCCGATGAGATCTCCTAAGTTTAGGTGATTAGACCATCTTCTAAGACATATACTGACACTTGTTTAAATTTAATTGATTTCCTAAGAAATCATGTATGTTGCGACTTGTTGAGTTTGGAGAGCAGATCAGCGAAGTCTCAAGGGTGAAATCACAGTAGGTTTGAGTGGAGAGGAGGGAGCTTATTTTTTTCCTTACATGGAATACAACACTGGAAACTCACTCTTCTATGTAAGGACCTGTCATTCTCCTAACACAGAGTTTCTTGTTTAAGGCACTATTAATCAATTTTTTTGAAAATGCTTTTCTGTCCATTTCAGTTCTGTGTTATGCCCATTTCATAGTGTTGTCTGTGTTATAATTCATACTTTCAATACCATTTCTGATAGGAAAAATTGTAAATATCTTCTAAAAAGTTCAATTATAAATAAATTGCTGACTGTTAAAGAATTATCAAAATAATTGTTAAACATTCCCTTCTCTGAATTTTATAAATTGTTGCTTTACAGTATTATTTCCAGTATCCCCAAAAGAATTTTTTTTAATAAAGGATATGACAAAGATTGCAAATTATACACCCAAAATACATGCTGCTCCTTCCATCATGGATTATGATTTCTGCAAAATCGCTCCCTTCCAAGGACGTCACACTCAGTTTCTTCCCATTCAGGTTGAGTCTGGGGCTTAAAGCAGTGGAACGGAAGTGCACACTGACGGACCTGTTGCATGAAAACATTTCCTGAGATGCTCTTTCTGCCCCTTTTCCATGGGTTGTCTGCCATGGAGATTCTCCCGGCCGCCTTGGGACCCCACGTTGCAGACTGCACAGCCTCCCTCAGCCCCAGTCTGTGAACCGGAGACCGCCACACCAACTGGAAATAAACTTGGACTGTGTTGGAACCACTGTGCCTTTGAGAATCCTTTGTAACAGCCCTTAGGATACTTGAACAGATGCTAATAAAATTCAAAGTGGATACAGTTGCATGAGAGTCACAAGTATTTTTCAGGATAAAATGTAATGATCTTTAAGCCTCTACCATTCACTACCACACACAGATGAAGGACGAGCTACTTACCTTGCATCTGTGCTCATTTCATAACTTCTTAGAATTATGTACCTTTATTCTAGTCTAACACGTATAAAGACAGAAAATGCAAAATGCTAGCTGGGAATTATTTAAGCTAACTCATTAGTTTCATCAATCAAAAATGAAGTTCTCAAGATATGTACATGATGGAATCATAATTCTTTTCCTTACTCCTGCCAGAGTGTTAAGTATTGGGTTTCTTCTGGAATAATAATATACCTACATTTTCCTCTTAGTAATGCTTTGTATACTGTTCATAAAACAACGGATATTCAAAAAAAATTACTGGGTGATTAAATGAGTTTAAGAATTAAATAAAAGCTAAAACTAAATCTATATGCCTTTATTATAGGAGTGGATGGGGCTAGTGGAATAATAATTAGTAGAATAATTCTCTAAGCAAACATGCGAGTTAAATTGCGAAGTGAAAATTAAATTTTTATAGCCATTTTAGATGAGACATGTTAAATGTTAGAAATTACTCCTCTTAATTAAACTTGAATGCAAATTGCAGTCTTATTCACTGTTCCTTTAATATGATAAGCTCGCCAAGCTGAAGGGTGGGCTGTCAGACTAATGTAAACAGCACACATTTGAATGTACAGGTGAAACTTGAAATACCCAGGTGTTGAGCATAAACTCCCACACTGCTGGACTTCTGCTGTAAATTTTGACTCCTCCTGCACTTAACTAGACTCACCCCTTGGGATCCATGGGCCAGTGGTCTCAGGCCCCCACGGAAACCACGACCGTGAATGTTCCATTCCCTCGTGGGCAGCTCTGTGATCTGTGGATGCAGCCAGCAGACCTCAGGGCTGGCGGAGGGTGCGAATGCAGAATCCGTGGTGTGATGGAAGAGCTGGGTTTACTGAGAAAAGCACATGTCTGTGGGCCTGTGTAACTCAAGCCCCCGTTGTTCAAAGGCCAGTTGTGATTATTATGGGAACATTCTTTCATGTATTGATGTTTCAAACTTGTGTTTTTCCTCATATGCTTAGAACTTGCATCCTTGTTAAGCTTTTAATTATGTAAATGCAGACATAATAGGCTATACGCTCTACTTCTGCTTAAATGTGCAAACTTAGAAACACAGTTAACTTCCTTTTAAATCTGTTTTCAGTCCACCAGCTGTCGATTCATGAACTGTTTTTTGAAGGATAAAATCATGGCAAGTTTATAGAAAGTCTGGAAAATTGTTAGAAAAAAATACCCAAGTGATAACTGCTTTTTAAAATTAAAAATTTTAAATTCATATATTTAAAGTGACATTTTTGTTTTGGTATAATATTTTCATAGGTTTGGCTTCTTGATAAACAATAAGCCATTTTCATAGACATAAATTTGTTAGCAATCTATCTGTACACAAAGGAAAAGTAGGACAGACAAACCACTTTGAAGTCACCACACAAATCAAATTGCTTTTTATAAATAAGGGTTATCATGTTTAAGTATCATATGAAATCATCATAGACATGTGTCTTCACTAGCGCTTTTAAATGTAGCCTCATTTCTTTAATAATCTCACAGGTGTAGTAGAATATGCAGTTTCTAATTCACATATTTGGTTTGAGTGCTAAGACAAATGATAGCTCAATACTTAGCAAAAATTTCTGCTGGAGAAAGTTTTGAGAGAGTTAAGTTGCACTTTCCACTTCAGATGCCTTTTATAACACTCATTACTTTATATAATAAGATCATTTGAAAATCACAGTAACCAAATCTGAGCCTCGCCCATAACAAGTATTACTAAAACCCCTGAAATAAACTGTTGCATTCTCTGTTATCCTTATATACATTGACCTGGAAGGTGAGCTTACTCATCCAGGTGCTGATTTTAGGGAGTTTCCTTCCAGGACACAATAGATGGGTTTCAGTTCTAGTCTTAGGCAACATGAAGGTGCGATGATACGAATATTTAATTCACTACACTGATGAATCAAAAGGAAGTTAGATAGTCATCTTGTAGTGCATTTATCTATCAACATACTATTTAATGGTAAAAGTGAAAGAACTTTGCATCAACAGTATTGGCATCAAAAGTATAACACTGAGGGGAGAATAGTGAGAGTGATCGAAGGTGCAGACTTAGAAGATAAATGAGACCTGGCAGCGTCCAGTATGGGGACTGTAGTTGAAATACTATACTGTATGTTTAATGTTACCATGAGAGCAAATCTTCAAAGTTCTCACCACAGGAAAAAAGATTGCGGTTATGGCAATGGATCTTAACCAAGCGTGCAGTGGTGATCATTTTGCAATAGACACATACATCAAGTCATGCTGAACGCCTAAAAGAGATACTGGTGATTTGTCAATTTTGTCTCAAGAAAAGAGAAAAAACATAAACATGTGCAATATTGAGCAAAAAAGTCTCTTAATCAGAACAGAAAAGTTGGTTTTGAAATGCAAAACTGTTGTAAAACTCTACATATTCAGGCAGAGATTGAAACTGAACCCATGGAAACATCTCCCCAAAGACGACAGCATGAGGGCAGGGAGGTCGCTGCTGATGGTGGTGACGAAATAGCACTTGCTCCGGGCCATCACTTGTGTCTCATGTGTATGACAGACACCTTTGTGTCCTCTTGTACTCGTGTCCTCTACTAAAATAGGACCCGTTTTGAAATGTTCAATATGGAGCACTGAGAGTTTGGAAAACAATGGAAGGGCTTATTCTTTAGGAAAAAAGTTAAAGCAGCTACTAATGAATAAGGTATGAGATGCAGTTGTCCTCAGAAATCTTTTTATTCTAAAGAAGAACAATGTCTTACCTATTAAAGGTGACATTTCAAATTAGGGGCTTTGTCTCTTAGTAAGAGAGCTCTTAAGGGAAAAATATAAAACTAGACTTGTTTTTGCACATTTACATCACAGTATTCCAGAGGCTCTAGAAAACTGGATGTGAAAATTAAATTGCAAAACTTCTAGAAGAAGAAATGAAGGGTTAATTATAATTTTGAGTGGAGGAGAGTCCTTTAGCTCCAGACCTGTGCAGTGTGGACAGACTCCAACTTCTGTGTACAATCAAAGGAGATGCAAAACAAAACTGTAATCAAGGCAGTATTTAAGACAGAAGATTTAAACATTTTTATATATTTAATTAAATATTTAAAAGTCAAGACAAATGCGAAAATCCTTGGTGAACAAAATACCATCAGTATAAAGCAGGATCAGCATTACTGATTTTTGAATCAAATATTTTGCTCATACCCTGAAGCCATGAAGAACTGTGTGTGCGAAAATTTCCGTGAGAACATGCATAAGAAACACTTGAGCATAAATGGATTGCAATGTATCTTTCGAATGACCAGTCCATTATAAGAAATTGAGAACCGATATGAAAGTTTCAAGGGAAAAACAACCGTGTGTCCAAATCATTTGTAAAAGTATTTTTCATACCTAATTAAGGGAACGCACAACAAATTAACTAGATCTAATTTATCATATAATTAGATACTGCTGTATACCTAGTATATTCTATTTAGTAATATATATGCTTTGATATATTGAGATATGGCGACACATCACCAAAAATCATCATATAAAATGTGCACAAGACAGGCAAAGAGCATAAATATGAAATCTTATTGAAAAATAAAGTCAAAGGGAAGAAATTATTCAGAATAGGTGGTTTATCTGAACCTTTATTGTGGTAATAACAGCGAGATGTGCTCTGATCTCTTAGCACATCTTTGAGTGCCGGTGTTAAGTAAAAACATGGTGTTTTAACAGTGATCAGAAAGCTTAGTTACCAAATTCCTATAAGCACCTTTATTATGACATTTAAAATTGTGAATTTTCATTGCTATGAACAAAGATTCTTTCCTGAGGAGAAAATATCACCTTTGCTTGCCTCTGAGGGCCTTATTATTTGTACACTGTAATTTAAGTTCCCTCCATCCTGCTGTTTCCAATCATACCGCATGCTCATTCTGTCCTTCATGTGGAGGTGTTTTATGAATAATTTAGGCCCATCATGTTTAATAAGGACAAAACCCCTGAGAGACCTGAAGGTGCTAATCAAACCAGGCAACCTGTTAAAATGAAATACAAAGTAAAGATAATATAAAAACTCCAAGAGGTGGGGGGAAGGCCATGCAGGTTGATAGCACTTACAGCAACAGTTTTTTTCCAGAGTATGAAGTATTCTACAAAGCGAAGTAAGTGATGAATTGAGAAAACGTCATCAAGCACCACAATGAGGGTGGGCGGGCATGGTGGTGACCCACGGTGGACGTTGCTGAGGGAGGGCCCATACATAGCAGCGCTGCCAACTCAGATGCTCAGTTGCAAAATATTTCTTCTTTTTCTAATTCTAACATCTTGATATAGTTTTGTCAACCTTCTTGCTGGGTTATTTCTTACTGCTAAATTATGAAAATTGACACATGCATTCTAAATCTTAGATGCATGCTGCATGTTAGAATATTCTATTACCAATGATAGATGACACTCAACACATTCGATAAATGAGGCCAGTATTCCATAGTCTTTCAATATCTATTTTATTAGCTAGTGTTTTGTAAGATTCACAAGCATTTTACTTCACTCTAGTTTGTTTCCAAATCCTCCTAGGAAAAATGTTTTTAATATGGGTGCATTTCCATTTGTATTTTTCCTATATGGACTCCACTTTTGTCATCATGTCTAGAAGCTCATTATACTTTCCCCAAAATTTCAGAGTTGTACCCTTTACACTTAAGTCTGAGATCCATTTTGAGTTACTATTTGTATGAAGCTCAAGTCCTCGGTAGGGTCATTTGTGTGTCTGGAGCATGCATCTTTTCCAGTATCATGTTGAGGTTATTTTATTTCCACAGACTTGTTTTGCACCTTTGTGAAAAATCAGGTGGGTCCATTTGTTATAGTTCCTTTCTTGTATTATGTTCTTCTGATCTGTGTGTCCACAAATGATCTTTATTACTATTATCATAAATTAGTCTTAAAAGCAGGTAAATTTATTCCTAATATTTATTCTTGTTTTTCATTTTCTAAGTTCCTTTGGTTGACAGCAGCTTTTTGTTCAATGCAGTCCCACTTATTTATTTTTGCTTTTGTTTCCCTTGCCATAAGGCCAATGTCAAGGAACATACTGTCTGTGTTTTCTTCCTTGTATTTTATGGTTTCGGGTCTAACATCCAAGTCTTTAATGCATTTTGAATGATACTTTGTGGATAATAGTGTTGTTTTGTTCTTTTATATGTGAATATCCAGTTATTCAATAGACATTTCATTTAAGAGACATTCCTTCCTCCACTGTATGCTCTTGGCTCCCTTGTCGTAAAATAATCATCCATATGCACATGGGTTTATTTCTGGACTCTGAATTCTGTTCTACTGATCTGTGTGTATGTTTTTATTTGATTGTTATGCTGATCTGGTCATCATTGATTTGCAGTGTTATTTATGTCAGGGAGAATGAGACCTCCATTTTGATTCTTTTATCTCAAGATTGCTTTTGCTATTCAGGGTCTTTTCTTGTTCCAAATAAATTCATGATTTTGCTCTATTTTGATGAAAAATGCTACTGAGATTTTTGTGCAGATTGTATTGAATTTGTACACTGTTATAGGTTAATACAGCTATTTCAACAATTTTAATTCTTCCCGTCTATGAGAATGGGATATTTTTCAATTTCTTTGTATCTTGTCTTTCTTTGAGCAGTGTTTTAATGTTTTTATTATACAGGTCTTTCATTGATTTGGTTAAATTTATCCAAAATATTTCTCATTTTTGTGTACAATTATAAACAAGATTGTGTTTCCTATTGCATTGAATATTTTTATCCTTGTATAATTATTCTATATCTTTATT
This sequence comes from Solenodon paradoxus, assembly GCA_004363575.1. Lineage (NCBI taxonomy): Eukaryota > Metazoa > Chordata > Mammalia > Eulipotyphla > Solenodontidae > Solenodon > Solenodon paradoxus. The sequence goes on from RJWH01003663.1 coordinate 119,854, forward strand.
AGCACCTTGTGCCTTATGGAGAGATCTATTTTCTAAATATTCTCTTGTTCAATATTCACCTAAAATGTAAATTTTCAGACTTTCTCTATCCTTATATTGGAGATGGGTATGTTTTAAATAATAACATGGTGATTATCATAAACTCATAAACTTGGAAATCTGTTACCTTAATTAGCAGATTGAGTCCATTTACGTTCATTGAGATTAAACGTTAGAGATTTTCTTCTATTATTTTATATTGTGAATGTTATCCTTTTTTCAAAGGATCTTGTTCTGTTTTTCTAATTTTCTTGAATTAAGGGTTTTTAAAGTTTTTAACTGCATTTGCCGCTGACAACTTGAAGTTGGATACAGTTGCTAGATTGGGTCATTATGATTAAAAAGTTGACAGGCCTGTTTACATTTAACCATACTCTAAGTGTACTCAGTATGTTTACCTGACTTCCAAACATCACAATGCCTTGGTATTTTTTTCTATATCTCTCTCATATAACAAGTTGTTGTTTTCTACATTTTATCTTCATGTTTTTGTTCTTATTGAACTAAAAAGGCTGTTAATGTTTTATGCAGTTGATACTGGTTTGAATTTAACTCAAATGATTGCCAAGATTTTTGTTCACTTCTACTTGTATTTCTGCTCAGTCTGATGTTGTCCTTACTTCTAAAGTGCATTGTTTACTTTATAGAATTCGGGTTTGTAGAAAATACTAATTTTCAGTTTGAAAATATCTTTTGCTGAAAAGAGTCTTGCTAGATATGCGCTCGGTTGATAATTTTCCCTTAGAACTTTCTGGTGTGATCCTAAATCTTATCTTTGAAATTCTTTCTTGCTATTGAGAAGGAAGTTATCAGGGATTCTTTTTTAATTCTGTGCTATATTTTATTCCTATTTTTTACTCAAGGTATCTTTTTCCATTCTGTTATTATTTGTAAAAACAGGGTGATTCTGGCTGAGTGTACTAAAAGAAGATTTCTTTTCACAGGTGTTTAGAAGCTAGGATGCTGCTGAAATTTAACCAGTTCAATCAGTTTTGTAGCTTAGTATTTTAAAGTCTAAGATAGCAGCAAAGTTTGAAATTATCTGTGTAAGTATAGGCTAACATTACAATTCCTAAGGGTAGGCCATTTCTTTTCCTTTCTAGACACAATCTAAAATAGCTAGGTTCTTCTCTGTTAAAATCAGGTATTTCTGAGAAGACCTTTTAATGAGAATAGTTTTCTGGTCCTGAATTTATGTGGAGATTTCATTTCAGATTCACTTTCTTTGGGTTTCTCCTTCAGCCTGAGCCTGGTCATTAAAAGCAAGTGTTTCCTTAAGTAGATTCCAAAGCCATGGGGAAATTGTACTTCTACACACCCATCACTCTGTTGCGCAAATTTATTGTTCGCTTTCTCACTTCTGTTTTAATTTCTTGCTTTTTTTAGTCTAACTTGGAACATTTGCTTACTTACCTTGTAACTCTGCTGCACATATAAACATATGTTTTCAGTAATTCATATAGCATTTATAAAAATTCTGCATATGGAGGCTTTCTAGATGTAGCTACATTTCTGAATTAACTGCCTACTATATTACCAGCTACCGAAGCACAAAAAATTGCCTTCTCACTCAACAGCCCATGCTAGTTATCTTTTCTATTTGAATCCATTAGAAACCTGCTTCATGTGCCTGGTTGTGGACTTGCAAGTTCTCCTAATGTCTATTACAGCATGCGAGACTAAAAAGAATCAACGAAAATGTGTCTTCTTGGGGAAAAGTAGAAATGTTTCTCTAGGGGACAGGGTGGAATTTGGAATCATGAAAGTAATGAGTTATTTCTCCTTTTGTAATTTCTGAAAAGCTATTGATACTCCTAGCACTTTTTCAAATACTCCTGACAATGTTCCTGTAATTAGACAGCTGCTCTGAGGGAAGGTGGAGGGGGTGGGATTCATCTGTTTGGGTTTTGCACTTACTTACCATCCCTTTGTGTCAGCACATCTTTCTTTCTGACCCTCTGCTGACAAGGCTCTGGAGAAAGTTCACTGTAAAATGACACTTTAACCTTCTAAACACAATCTGTATGTTTGTGCTTGACAGTCCACAAAATATTCTTTTGTTTTGCTTCTACTAGAAAAATATTTGACTGTGCCAAGCTTCCCTGGGGCCTTGTTGTTTGGAACCAATAAGAAGTTCTCAAATTACGGAGATGTTATTCATGTTATTTCAGTTCGTATCTGAGCTTTAATCCTGAATGGCACCTGTAGAAAGACATGTCATCGGAATATTTTAGTTCCTCATTTAATATTCCAAAAAATAAGTTGAGCTCATGATGTACCTCTTTGCCAGCTAGAACTCTAAGCAAAAAGTAATGCTTAGGATGAGTAATTATTTAGATAATGAAAAGCTCACGCCTACTGGTATTTGTTCTGAGAAAAGAGTAGCTTATTCTTGTTTTGTTACTACTACATCATTCAGAATTACTGGAACTCTTTACAAATGCTTATGACACTTGTTTGCTACCTTCTCTCCTTCCTCCCCCAATCTCTCTATGGTTTCATTACTTTTCAATCATGCACTTACCCCCGTATCAGTCATACCTATTCCAGATAACCAAGGTCAAAAGCATTGCTGTAAATTATGCAGCATTTAATATCCACAACAGCAAAAGTAGTAACAATAAAGCAATATAGTTATCCCAAAGCAATGAAAAACCAGAGTAACTGTGTCAATTATTTATTGCTTCATAACAAGCCACAATAAAAAACGATTGTTTAAGTTGCCAGCATTCAGCTGTCTCCCAAGTTACGGGCGAGCCAGGCTTCTCCTCATCTCTGAGCTGCAGTTGTCTGTTCCCGAATGTGCCCCCATGTTCCACAGGCAGCGGGTTCTGTGGACCCGAGCTGGCTGGTCTGAGGTCGCCCTAGCTAGGCATGTCCTCAAGGGCAGATGAGTCCAGGAGAAATAGCAGAAGTGCTCAAGCCTCTTCTTCCACAATAAATGCTCACATTCACAGCCAAAGCAAGTTACATAGTTCAGGACTAACACTGAGTGGGAAGGGATTGCAGAGCTGCAGGGCAAATGACCTGGCTGCGTGAAAATCATGAGTCTTTACGGAAATCCGCCTTCCTCAGCTGAATATAATGCTTGTAGTAAGAAGAGCCTGCAATTTTAGGGCTTATTTTATTTCACACATAGAATTATAACATTTAAAGTTTCAGGCCACTTATTATCCTGAGAGGCCAGATACCTGATTATGTTTCATGTCAAATAGCTTCTTTAAAACAGTTGTCAGCAGGAAGCTCTGTTGCTTTATTTGCAGACTATTAAGACTGGATATGTAAAGAACATCTAACAAATCAAGGTGTGTTACTTGTTTAATAAATTAAAATACCTACTTTATATAAGATCCTGAAATGAACCTAGACCAAAATACGACAAAAATTACTTAGAACAACTTCAACTACTGTTATTTGCGGAAAGACTGGTCTACAATCTTTTTTTCATGCTCTAAATGATGAACATACTTGAACGATTTTGGCAATTTTTATTTTGTAAGTTTTAAAAATATTCACTTCTGTCAAACGACATTCTTAAAACATGCAATGATGAAAAGGAGAAACCTTTATCATTTGTTCATGTCCTGGCAAGAAAGTAGTAGTATGTGAATCAAGGAAAAGGAAAATACATATAAATCACGAATTGATAAAAACTAAATGGCACAAACTGAAAAACACGTTGTCCAACAACAGCCAGAAAAATCAATGCTTTAGCTTCAGAAGTGAACTCAGTAGTGGGACTGGAAACAAGTGTGATGGCAGATGGACAATATGAATGACTACTTGTCTCCTAAAATGTTTGTCACTCAGATAGGTTTTGTCTTCTTTGTTTGTTTTACCCAAGACTTAAATGACTGAAAAATGTGAAAATTGATATCTGAATTTCAAAGACTTAACCTTATTACATATTAATGAGACTAGAGAACAGACGGGTGAGACATATTATTCGTATGTCGGAATGTTCAGTCGAGAGACGCATAGTGAGGTGCTTTCAGGGCCTTTCTTTGATTGCTGTCCTTACCGAGGATGATGCGTTATCGTCCGTTTTAGATGATCAAACACTTATCAGACGTAGGTGTCCAATATTTTCTGTAGGTTGCCTTTTCATTTTGCTTATTATTTCTTTCACTGTGCAAAAACCTAAACTTTCAGCTGATGTAGTCTCAGTATCGATTTTACTTTTATTACTTGGGTGATAGGCTTTTATTACTGCAATCAGTGAAGAAATGTCTTTCACATCCTTCTCCATCATTACCCAAACTGTGAGTTCTTTTGTTTCACTGAAATGCTTGAGATGAATACTTTCATATGCCTATCCCCATCGTATCTCACCATATCATATTTAGAATAACATCTGAGTAAACTGTTATGGTTTCATGGTTTCATATTTACCATAATCCATTCTCTGGTTAAGTAAAAACTAGTTAAACAAGGATGGCTTTTAGGTTCTTTCTGATTTATAACCATTTTACATATAATTCATGGATCTGCTTCTCACAATTACTTTCAGAGCTAATTTTTACAAAGGTATGATGAGAGAGCAGTAGACTTTATTCCACATCACTCTCTCATTTCTTTAAGAGCAGCTGCAAAACTTACAGTTCACATTGCCCGAATCTTTCCTGACATGACCCCCAGGGGACCTGTGACATTTGCGTGTATTTCCAGAGCATTCTTCTCTGTTCATGATAGCTTGTCTCTAAAGTTCACCACAAACTCTGTTCTTTTACCACATGGTTCTGCACTCTGAGCAGACTTTATAATGTATCTTAAATTCACTTTGGAAGACCACTGAAATTTGATCACTGAAAGTATATCAAATAAAGAAAGGGCATGTTTCCACAGGTCATGAGATTTGTGTAGGCCTTCCTCTGAAAGCAGAGAAAGTAAATCTAAGATGCTATCCTTAGTTCCAAGAAGGCCCATCTGTTCTTTCTTCCAGACGGTCCACATTGCCTCTTGTTGCACTTTTCAGAAATTGTGTGAATTGCAAATCTATTCTTAAGATACTTGCTGCTACTCAGAGAATAACCTTGTTCTCACAAGGAAACTTTCTTTTGTTATTGGTGCATCTTCCTGTGTCTGAATCATTTGTCCTGCAGAAGCGTCGCTGGGATATTTAAAGAGAATGATCAGGGACGCCAGTAACGCAACCAGGCTTCGCCATGGGGAAGTGGTGGCCCTGGGACTGCGGGCAAGGCCGCTGGAAGCCAGGCAGCTGTGTCGGCCGCGGAACATGGCAGTCAGGGACGTGGCTGCCCCTGGGGACAGACGAATGTCATTGGGACAAGGGACAAAAGCACCTCTGACTGTACTAAAATGAGAACCTTCTCTAGTTTCCAACTTTGTCATAGTCCAAAGGGCTATGTGATCTCAAATGAAAATGTATTCAACTTGAAGTTGACGTACAAACTTTCAGATCACATAAAACTGGAGTTTTAAAAACACACACGTATTATTTCTTGCTATAATTCATCTTTCTTTCAATAGCAATTCTAAATGAAATGTCTTAATTTTATCTGCTTTTAAAAGAAAGCAGAAAAATCTCAGAAAATAGAGTGGGGACAATGCAGTCTCTTTACATTGCAAAGTGTTCTGTGGAGGGCACAGCACCACGTGTTAGAATTCTTGGTTTGAAAAATTGGGGTTGACTCACCAAGACCCATGGGCCCAATGGAACCTTTACTTAAATACAGTTTCTGTAAATAGAGTTTCACTGGGGCACGTCGTCATTGGCTTCTGTGTTATGATGGGTTTTGCCTCACAACACTGGGGTGGAGTGTGGTTCAGCAGAGTAAGGGGACATGAAGCTTCAGCATTTATCACAGGACCCTGTACACAGTTACCGACCCCCATCTACTGCTTTAAGGGGAAAATAACCTTTAATATTCAGCTTATTAACAGATGATAAAAAAAGATAAGTAACAGATTAACATAAATAAAAATCAATGAAGTAAAGAATTTAAAGTAAGTGCTGGTAAAGTTCTGATGATACCTGCCTACTGTTTATCTTTGGGGCACACAAGATTGAGGAAGGTAGATGCAATGTCTCAGAGCTGGATCTTGCCCTGTTCTCTGTGGCCTGTGTTACACGTCCGTCTATGTTACATTATATTAAGCCTCATGACTCTTCCCTTCACAGTGATGTTCACACCTGTGATATGCCCATGCTGATAGTAAGGAGTGATTGATCTGTATTTTCTCAAATTTAAATCCTTAATCAAAAGGTTTCTTTATTTTCATATGGAGCTGTTTAAAACTCTTTTTCAATACATTTTCTTCACAGCTTCTAATTGCTAATGAGTCATTCAGGGGCCTGGATGAATGACACTCCCAGAATAACCATTATTACAGGACTTCCCTTTCAAAAATGAGTGTGCTTTTTTTAGCCATATGTTCCTGATATACAGAGGACTAGCTTAACATGAAGTAGGTGAAATGTAATATTCTACACAGAATATTAATTAAAATAACCCATCATTTTACTCAAATTTAGCTTGCCATATAGTTGTTCTCTGTCTTTAATGCGAAGGGACCCACGACAAAAGATACACCTACACCTGTAATTGAGCAGACAGAAATGAAAAATGACTCTGCCTCTTTCACATTTTTTATAATCACTTTTCTTCCTAGAAAAACAACAGTTCTACAAAATTTTAGAAGTCACTTGTGTCAATGAGGCATGCTCAAGTGGCCTTGTGATTTAGTCACTGGGTGCAGCCCACATACATCCCCAAGGGGCCAAGAGACAACCAAGATGGACAACTCAGTAAAATAAACAATGTTTCTTCCTACTCCCTCTTCTGACATGTCTTCTGCTTCACCTTCATTCCTACCTGCATCTTTATGTTAAAAAAAAGTGTGTTAAAACAAAAGGAGACAAGTAAAATTTAACCATTCCAATAAAAATTGTACCTCAATTATAATTACCAGCGCATATTACAATGTAACTCCAAAATCAAAGTGTAAGTTAGCCTCACACTTTATAGGGTCTGTATATTTCAATGTAATTCATTAGAATCGGATTTGAGCACATCAAACGGGCTCTGGCTCGAGGCCTGTGGAACAAGTATATCTTCTAATGGAAGACAGATATTTGAATATAAGTGAGGCTATGCAGATGTTTATCAGCTTTGTAAAACAAAGCTCTGAACTTAGATGTTCTGAGATGGAAACCTCACATTAAAAGTTACCAATAAAGTGAAATTGTAACTTATCTTACTTTGAACATAATATTGACTTTCACTAAACACGTGTATTTAGCAACTATTTTGCTCAAAGTTCTCTTTGAGCTGTTGTAAGGGAAAAGAATGAGAATGATTACTTGTGCTCATATAAATTCAAAATTAAGAAAATGATTTGGGGCACACCCTGGTGAACCAGCAGTTAGGTCAACCACCTTTGAAGGATGCGGGTCACACAGCCTTGGGTTCTAGTCCCAGTCTCGGGTAGAAAACAACCAGAGTGAACAACTAAAATGGAAATAAAATAAGATCCTTCTTCCTCCTCTTCCTGCTGTCTGTCTGTGTGTTACCCTTCATTCCTACCTTTGTCTTTGCAACTTTCCTTTAAAAAGAAATGAATTAAATTAATTGCTATATATATATGAAAAATGGTTGCATAGTTTCCTTCTGATGTACTGGTTTTATGATCACAATAACTTTTTAAAGTAATTTATCTAACTAAGCAGTAAACATCCAATTTCCATATGTAATATCAGTCATGCAATACACAACTTAATATAACTTTCAAGAGAAAGGATAAAATACAGTGTTTTATGGAAAACTGTATCCAGCTTTCAGTAATGCTTTCCTTTTTTAAAGTGTGATGTTCTTACAGGAAGTCTCATCATACTGTGTTGCATTCCAGAGACAGAAAAATATAAACTAATTTCTTCCCATACAATTTTGAATAACATCGTATCATGATAAAAATATTTTTCAGAAATATAATTGAGAGTTGGAACTTATATTAGTTAAGGTCCAGTGAATCCTCAACTCTAATGTTATTTGCTAATTAATAGTTTAGTCTTGATTAATGTAAACCTTTTAAAGATTTTCTAAACTTAAAAAACAACTATTGTCCTATTTCATCTCTGACATGTAAAGAGTAAAGAGTTTGGGATTCATAATCATCACTCCCTTTCCTATAAAAAATAAAACCTAAAAACTCCCCAAATCAATATCTTTTATAAACTATGACTAAGCTCACAGGGAAACTCCTCAGCCCGAATCTAATGAGGCAGGAGCACCCACAGATACAGGTGACCAGTATCTATTTACCTAAAGCAGGTGCTAATGAAATTAAAAACTGTCCTGATTTATATGGCTTGACTTAACGATTTTCTTTACTTTACAATGGTGTGAAATAATACACATTCCCTTAGAAACCGTCCTTCGAATTTTGATCTTTTCCTGGGCTTTTCAATGCAGGGTTAGCACGCTCACATGGTGCTGGCAGCCCGATGACCAGGGTAGGTAATCCATACTCTCCATTGTACTGCACTGCCAATGTGGTTTTGATACTGAGCATTGTGTTTTCAAAACCTATAGTGTCTACTAAACATCCTTCTGTGTCTGAGATCAGCACTTGATTTTCAAACAGGCTTTGTGTTGGATGATTTGACTCAACTTCAGGCTAATCTAAGTGTGCTGAGCGCATTGAAGACAGACTAGGACGCCTGGTAGGTTAGATGCACTAAGCGCATGTTTTGCTTACACTATTTTCAGTTTACAACGGGTTTACCAGTTGTGAGTTGAGGAAGGACTATGTAAACTGGCAGCAAAAGCTAAATGTGTGAGTTCTCAGGCTGAATGAGGGTCAGCATAAATATAGGAAACTCTGGGAGTGTAGTTAGTGGGGGTTTCCTTGTTTTCATAGGTTTTTTAATTAGGATTCTCCTAGGTTTTCATGGTGAAAATCCCATGATGATCTCCTTGTGGCTCTGACATGAGAAAGTGAAGAAAAATAACAATTTTGAAGCATACCCAGAGCTTTCTCCTAACAAAGGCCTACTCTCGATGGCAAACTGCCTTTCAAGGTGCAACTCTGGACCTTATCTTAGCTAGATGAGGGGCATTCCTCCCACACTCTCTCTTCCTAGCTTTCTTACCTAAGGAAGTGGGAGAAGCACAGACCACAGGGTCAGACATTCAAGAAAACAGATTAGTAATGCTGCAGTTAAGGAAAGGTGTAGAGAGCAGGGCCAATAAGAGCTGCATTACTCATAAAACCCAACAACAGAAACAAGCAATCCAACAAAAAAATGGACAGAGACTCTGAATAGACACGTCTCCAAAGAAGACAGACAGATGGCCAACAGGCTCATGAGAAGACATCCCACATCTATTTTTATTAGGGAAACACAAATAAAAATGACAAAGATATACCCTCACACCTGCTAAATGACTATTATCCAAAAGAATGGAAACACATGTTGGTGAGGATAAAAAAAAAAAAAGGGAACTTTTATACATTGTTGATGAAAGTATATATGGTACAACCAACAAAGCAAGTACTATGAAGAGTTCTTAAAAATTGAGAACAGAAATTTTACATGATCCAGTATTCACACTTCTTGGTGTTAACCTGAAAAACATGACCACACTAATTGAAAGAGACATATGCATTCTTATATTCAATGAAACATTATTTACACTAAGCAAGAGTGGAAACAAGCTGCGTCCATCTGTAGATGAGTGGATAAGAACTTTTGATCTGTGTACACAGTGCAATACTACTCAGATTCTAAAAAAAATGAAATCCTGTCATTAATAATGACATGTATAGACCATGCTTAGAGAGATGAGACAGAAGGAGAGACACAACCATATTGTTCTACCCATGTGTGATACGCAGAGAAACCAAATAGGAAAATGAACCAAATCAAACAGAAATCAGACTTTATAAAATCAAATAAGTAAGGAAAGGAGGAAAGAGGTGGGGTGATGAAATTGTGTAAAAGGGATCAGTTATATAGTGAAGGTTGGAATTAGACTGTTCCTGCTAAACTTACTGTATTATATACAGATGCTAATCTACAATGAGGCACACCTTAAACCTATATAATGTTATCATGCAATGTTCCTTCAGTAAAATTTTAAAGTCAACACATAATTTTTTAAGCAGAGAAGGCTCTACACTGCCATAGGAGAGATTAAACAATTTTGCAACCAGCAAGCAAGGCTGTGAAATAAAGAAATTTAATTGGGGACTAGAGAAGAGAGAAAACTCCATCTCCCACTCAGCCAACAGGACTCCAGAATAAAAATCAGAATATTACAGGTATAAGAGCTCCAAATAAGTTTTTCTGAGAAGCACTTAAAGAAGACAGGACCAACAGAAGAGAGGACAGTAGGAACAGGGGCAAGTTTGCAGCCTCTGAAGCAGCAGCTAGAATCATCCGTCCACAAAGGCCACGTCCTAGACAAATGATCACGCATGCTCGTGTGGAAGGATTATTACTTTAGTCCCTTTTCCTCAATAAGCCTGGATTTGAAATTAAAAAGGCAAGGCACACTCAAAAAGCAAGGAAAACAGTCTTTAGAGATAAATCTTTCATCATATCTTCATAAGATAGAGATGCTGGAGTTATTAGATAGGCACTTTAAAAATAGGATTAACAAGTCAAGGTTAAAGCAGACAGCATGCAAAAGCAGATAAAGAATATACTTGGAGAGATGAAAACTCTAAGAATAAATCAGAAGACATGCTAAAAACCACAACCACACCAACTGATGTGAAGAAATGTCTCCAAGGAGCTAAACAGCAGACTAGATAGAACAGATTCAATGAGCTTGAAATAGTTTAATAGAATCCTCCTTAATTGAAATACATACAAAAGAAAGAAATCGAACATCTAACAACAGCTATATCACAATAGGTAACATATGAATGGAATACCAAATGAAATTAGAGAGCAGTGCAGAATAAATTTTTGAAGTAGCATTTCCAAAATGAGTGACAGACATGAGACAACAGACCTGCAGAAACTCAGAGAACAACCAGCAAGGTAAATAATAATAAACAAGAAGCAAAAATGTTCCTCTCATATTCAAAGTGAAGAAAACTGAAGCCAGAAAATCCCTAAAGAAACAAGAAGGGGAAATGCCTGAGAGAGGAACAGGGTAACAATTGTATGTATTTCTTATCAGAAGCCACACACACATAATTGAATGGAATGAAATTTTGAAAGAAAAAGGATTCTACCTACATAAATTCTCTACCTAATGAAATTCAAGAATTAAGGAGAAATAATATTTTATCATACAAACAGAAATGTTGACCAGCAGACCTGTACTGTAAGAAATGTTGGAAGTAGCTTTTTTAGTTACAAAGAAAATTACATAAACCATAACTTTTATCTACATAAAAATGGAAGAGCATTTGACAGTACATAAATACAAAATAAAATATTTTCTAGTGCTTAATTCTTCTAACTGATAAGTTTGATTGAAGTAAGAGCAGTGAACACACACTGAGTGACTACATAGATAATAAGTGAAATGAATGCCAGTATGGTCACCGGATGAAAGGAAAAAATGGAGAGCAACCAGTTCAAGATGCGTGGATTACTTCTGGAGCTATTTGATAGCTGACATACAGGTTAAAAATTTAAGGTAAAGTCTAGAGTCCACAATTAAACAGCTGTAAAATTATATATGACACACTAAAAAGGAGAAGAAAGAGATGACTCAAAAAGCTAAAAGTAAGGGGGTGAAGGACATATATCATACTAACATAATCAAAAGAAAACTGGGGTAGTTAAATTAATTTTAGACAAAGTACACTTCAGAATATGGAATATTATTAAGGATGAAGGAAATCATTACAAAAGCAGAAAGGGATCAATCTCCATGAAGCCATAGCTATCCTTAATCTATATGATCTAACAAAAATGTATTAAAATAATCAGAAACCGATGTAACAGAATGATAAAAAGAAAAATTTAACTGCTATAGTTTGAGGATTCAATACCCTTCTGTCAGTAATTGATAAATGAAGGATGCAGAAATCTGTAAGGGCATAACTGACCTGAACGATCCTATCAATCAAATTGCCTACTTTACATTTCAGAAATATTCCATCCCAAACCTACATTCCTCTCCAGTTCGCATGGGACATTCGACAAGATATACCATAGTGCTGTCCACACACCTTAGCATTTATGTACTAACCATCATGCAAAGTATTTTTTCAGACCACAATAGAATTAAACCAAACATCAGTAACAAAGCTGAAAAATTCCCAAACAGAAGCAAAAAAAAAAAAAAATCATCACAAAATGTGGGCTGCTGTTAACTCAGTGTTTCCAAGGAAATTTATAGTATGAATGCACATAAGAAAAAAAAAGTAAAGCAATAACCAAAGCTTCCAAAACTAAAAATCGAAAAGCACATTGAACATAAAGCTATGAGAAGACAGAAGTTCTAAGCTGCAATATCGGAAGTGAAATATGAAGACTCATTATTGATCCAATGAATATTGAAAGGGTTACTAGGGAATACTGTGAAAGACTAGACAAACACGAATTTGTTAATAGGTGATATGGACCAATTCCTAGAAAGATATGTCATCATATTCACTCAAGGAAAAAGAAATATTAGAATAGCCCTTTGTCTATTGATTTGAATTTCTAAGAAATTGAATTGATAATGAAAAATTTCTGAAACACAAAACAATAAGCCCAAATTCTTTTAAGGGATAATTCTACTGAAAATTTAAAGAAGCAATGAAAACTCCCCACAATCTCTTCCAGACAACAAAAGCAGAGGAAATTTATTTTGTATGACCAGAATTACCCTAAGATCGAAGATATTATAGTATATGAAAAGAAAACTATATATCAAGATTTTTCATCCACAGATAAATAATTCCTTAAGAAAATTTAAACAAATTGAACCCATCAGTATATGAAAACGATAATACATCACCACCATGTGCTATTCATTCCAGAAATTATCAGCAATGAATATTATTCAAGAAACATCATTGCTGTAACAGATGGAATAAGAAAAAAGCATATGATTGTGTCACAGATGCAGGAAAAACATGGGACACAATTCAACTCCCATTCTAGACTAGAGAGGAATTTCCTGAGCTTAATAAAGGAAATAGATCCAAAATCACTGGGCAACCTCTTAAAAGATAAACAAGGTGAAACAGAAGGCAAACCATTCTGCTAGACTCTTGGAATATTGTGAGAATATCTGTATTTTGGAATATATTGAAAGTTCAAAATATACTAGAGAGAAAAGGGTTCAATTATCTCAGTGTAATTTTAATAGTGGAAGTTTGAGAACATCTACAGCTGAGGGAAAAAAAGGAAAGCTGTACCCATTGATTTTATCTAATATATTACATACCAATGTTTTACTTCATTTACATGTTGCAGCTGTAAAGATGTTCAGAAATGGCCTGGGAAGGAAAGCCAGCAGTCATGTTCATAGCATAGTTCCTCACTCCCCTGTGACCCTAAAAGGGTGCAAGCGTCGAGGTGTCTGGATAACAATGCTTTTCTCCAAACAACTACACAAAGTCATTCTGTTTCAAATTTAAGGAACTTTTGTCACATTTGAAGCAGCCTTATACAGAAGACATCAATGTTAGATATTTTCGGTAAAGTCACTATAACAGGAAACATCTGACCACTGTCATTCTGAAAAGATTCGTATTCATAACAAAATATAGCTGAACATATTAATTTATTGCATCAGAAAGTCGCCCTCGGGCAATTCATGACTTATGTGCCATATCTATGTCCTTCTACCACAAAATTCTAACGTATTTCTATGAGATTCCTTTCTTTTCTCTATTTTGAAATATTTATTTCCTTAACGTCATCAAGATTTTGTAGTTTGTGAAGAAGGGGAAGAACTGCTGCAAATACCTACTCAACTATTACTGCTCTCACATTTTATTTACAAACTGGTTTTTGTTTATAAATAGAACAAGGGAAGCTTATTCTATTTTCTTGAAATATGTAAATGTATGTATATATATGCTGTTTTATTTAAAGAAGTACATATATATTACTTTAAAGTTGCATTGAATTTAATATTTTTAGGAACACAACCATGTCGTTACAAACAATGAAAATAATTGTCAATGCATTTTTTTATTTCTTTATAATTTTCACTTCAATGTAATTGTCTGTAGAAAAATATGGAATCTTAGTTTTAGTGACCAAATATCAAAATTTGATGCTGAGTTTATTAACACTTGATTGTAAACTATTCAACTAAACTATGTCTTGAAATGGGTTTCAGGTATGTCTTCAAACTTGTCATCAAAGTGGTCACAGCGTCTTCCTCCTCCACAGTCAGATATTCAACTATGCACCACAAAAACAGAGATTTCTGTAAGAAATAGATTTTAGGTGGCAAAACTATTACGATTGTGTTCTCACTGTTATTTTCATAGAGACACCACACCATACAGTATCTACAGTTTTAATTCTAATTTTTCTTCTCAACAATAGTCTCACCCAGCTATGTACCTGAAAAAAGTCCCTTTGCTTCTCCAGACTTTAGAGTTTTCTTCCACTAAGTGAGAAACTTAATATCTTTTTCAGTTTCCTCCAAGTAACAGTAGCCTATACTTCTGTTTGTTGACCAGAGTAATTTATGTTAGCCAATAAAACAATTAACCTCTACATTTCAGTAGCTTAATACTCTGAAGTTTCATATCTCATTCGTGTTCACAGATCGTTTGGTTGCTTAATCACCTCTTCGAGAGCAGTTCGGGGCCTAGTGCGGCCACCTTGTGGGGTGGCCTCTTGCACCTTGCGGGGCGGCCCTCTTAGCGCGTCATCGCCTGTGTTCAGTAGACTCAGGTTTAAATCAACAGAATAAGAGTGTCTAAGGTGTGTTAAGGATCAAGAAGTGGCATTTGTCCTTGAACTCACATTCTGAAAGCTAAACTTCTGTCATTTAACCCTAAAATAAATGTAGGAGAAGACGTGGAAATTCATCTTGCTTTGTACTTAGGAAGACAAAATGAAACTAAAGAATATATAGCAATTATCTCGCAAACTGTCCTTAAAAATATATGTGGGAGTCACATGACCTGAGTTAGAATCCTTGTTTTGCCACTTGTTCTTTAGTAAACTGTGTAATCTCTGTGAGTGAGAGAACTGACAAGATATTTTTGATGAAAATTAAATGAATTAGTTCACTTGTTAGGCATTGTAATAACTGAATTTTGTTCTGTCGCTAAAAGTTGATAATGGTGAGGTTCTAAGCCTAGTCCCCCTTGGGCTGCACCTGTATTTGTATTTTCTCTCTCAGCAAAATCCCAAATATCTAAACACACAATGCAATGCAATCAATTTTGTGGAAGATCAATAATTCCCTTCTTCCTGCTGCTGCAGTTACTGCAGCGCCCCTGCTTTGTTCCTGTTGCTCCACTTTGAGCTACATGCTCTTCTCTGAATTTGTAAGTCAGTAAAGTCTTTTGTAAGTAAAGACTTTTGTAAGTCAGTAAAGTCCTTAATCTCCAATTTAGGCAGCTCAAATATCATTTTAAACTGTAGACTTAAAGTTTCAGTTAAGAAATCATTTCTCTTTGTCCTGAATCCTTAAAAATATCATACAGTTCATTTAGCAGTATTCCAAGTTTAAGGATTATATAACAATTACCTTCTAAATGATCTCGTAGAAAATAATGCATGATTTTAAATGACAATAGCAATATTGTTGTAGAACAGACTCATTCATGATGCCCACCACACAGCAAAGCTAATAGCTAGATATCCGGTATTTGAGAAGCACCAACAGAGGAAGAAGAAATGTTCTGGCTCAGATACACGTCTCTGGTTGTGGCGGCTATAGGGTTTAAATGGCTATGTGGAGTGGGGCAAAGTAGAGGAGTGGAGGAAGGCAACGCGTTTGGGGACCAGGCATCGGTGATGGCAGGTCCTATGGCTCTGGCAGAAGTCTACTAACTTATCAGATGACCAAATCTGTGCCTCAGTGGAAAACCAGTTGAATCCATTATCTGTGTATCACCCAAATAAATTGACCTCTAGCCAGACTATGTACAAATTCATTGTCATTGATTCCTCAGCTTATAATTAATCGATTTTACTGGATGGCTTGGTTCACTGGATTTCAATTTTACTGTACAGTTCCATTAACAACCATAATGTTATAGAGTTTTAGGGTCCAGACGATTTTAGAAGTCATCTAATTCATTTCTGTATTTGATGTGGTGAGCAAACCACTGAAATCTTAGTTAAGTGCCTGGTCCTGACAGATGAGTAAGAGACATTGTTCACATCCCTGGACTCTATATCCTTCCTCTTTCTGTTCAGTCACATCAATAACGAAAATTAAATATATTTTCAGATGACAATTTACTGGTCATGAAACACTGAAATTTTAATTTTTTCCCAGGTAAAATAAATCAGATTTAGTCTTGCTCTCTCTGTGTATAACTAAATATAATTTTTCCACAACTACAGAGATCTTTGAACACTTTCTGAAACTGAAACTGTCTAACAGGGAAATGTTAATGTCTGTGACTTTTAGACTATCACCTGTTAAAATGAAATAGCTAACCAACTCTTAAATTATGATATGATAGAAAATATTATGCCCTTATTATAGACTAATCCTTACCATTTCCTTTGTAAAAAGGATTTTAAGTGCCCCAACTTTCAGAGTGGTGTCAGTTTAAGACCGTGAGAGTCTGGCCTCATTGGGTCCCCATCTCTTTAAACTGTTCTCATCACTAAGAACATTAGAAAAATAGGAAATATGAAAATATAATGCTGAGTCCTTCAAAGATGAAGGAAATTCAAGCTATTATATTTAGCAGCATAAACATCTGAAATTTTATTTCTTCTCCTACAATAAATCAATTGAACTTTAAAGGGAACTATTCAAAATACTATGTCACTTTTAATAATAAAAGTGCATGAATCATATATGTATGTATGTGTGTGTATATATGGATATATATATATCCATATAATAAAATTTCAGATTTTACTAACCTCTTTGCAGGAAATTGTTCAGCCTAACAAAGGAACACCCCCTGAAAGCAGTACTTAAGGGAATATGTTCTTTTCTACCTAAGGCTCCTCCTGGTTTGGAGAAGTGTTCTTTGCTCGCAGGATATTCTCTGCAAAAAACAAAAATGAGAAAAACCTCAGAAAAACAAAAAACAGACTTTTGGTGTCGAGAAATAAGAAACTTAGAATATGTTTGCCATTTTTATACTTCAGGTCTCCTTTATTCCCTTGACAATAGCCCAATGAATGGGGCGATTTTAAATTATCCAATCTTTCTTAACCAGAGGAGCAGAAGACTGTGGGGTCATCAACTGTCAGAGAACATGAGATCGATATTGTACTTTGATATTTATGGGTCTTTAGTCCTTTAGTGGGAACAAAGCGGATATTTTATTGTTTTGTCAGGAATATTTTATATTTAAAAATGCTTCCCCATGATTTTAAGCTGAAGGGTCTATTTCCTTAGAAAAGCAATAATCCTCTTCTAGAATTTTCTACCATATGCGTAGGTAATGAGCTCAGGCTAAGAAATCTTTAGTGAAGTTAAACTTGAAACTGTGATCCAGCTCTCTTCCTTTATAATGACAGAAATATTTCACAAATGATGAGAAGATGATTAACCTTATTTATGTGGAGTCCTTTAATAGCATAAAGAACATCTTTCTTACCGGGGATGACTTTGAATGGGCCAGTGCTTACTTCGACAGAAGGGATAATAGGGATAATCACATTGACTGATCTGAACTTACAGGCTTAGAAAAATTGATCTCCAGGGAGAAATAGCAGCACCTGCTTCTATTCCAAATCATATCTTGTAAGACATGAAGTGTCTCTGCTTTAAATGGCTTCTTAAGTCTGCAAATATTTGAAAAGACTTCAGTTCAATTACACTTTTCTGTTACTTGTCCATTAATACCACTGACATTAGTCACATATGAGCAAGGGGAAACTCTGCTAAAGAGATAAGAGCCTGTTACCTCCAACATTTTTGATAGTGCTATTTGTCATTATCTTTGTACACAATGTTCTATACTCATTTTAAGGTATTACAATTGCATCGCAGTCTAAAATTCACACCATAACCACCACAATAATTCAAGTGTCCTTTACAAAGTTTTAAGAAGAAGAATTAGAAATTTCCCCAATGGACTATCATGGGGAAGGCTTGTTTAGTTTCTCTGTTTATTAGCAAGATGATCTTTCACTTCTTATCTTGAAGAGAGGGAAGTCAAACTAAAAACTCTCTCTCTCTCTCTCTCTCTCTCTCTCTCTCTCTCTCTCTCTCTATATATATATATATATATATAAACCATAAAATCAGAAGAAGATAAAAGGTCCAGAAAATTTAAAAGTACATTTTTTGCTCATTTTGTAGAAGGACTTTAACCTTTTCCAAGTCTCCTGCTGTCTGGATATCTCTCCACAGACATGATGCTGTCCATTCTACCCTCTCGAGCCCAGGGTGACACATCCTTCTCTTTGAAGACTCAATTCAAACTACACATCCCAGAGGAAGCACTTGTTTACACTGTTCCACTCCTCCTCTCTCCCTGTAGCCATAAACCCAACCATTCCCCATTACTTACCCTCTCTGAACATGCCTCAAATCCGTTTCTTAAACTATCTTCAGAATTTCCCTCTTAGAGAATGTAGATCACTTTGTGAAAGTGAGCCTGCATTATTACTGTTTGTCATTCTCTCATGTTTGTCTGACACTTTATGAAAAACTCATATTTGTTGCCCAAATAAGTAAGTTTATGGACAAAAAAAGAGTACACATTTATCCCTATATATTTATATTATATATCCGTTTTACACATGCATACATACGTACTTACACCCATACACAAACACACAGCCCTTATGTTGTTATAATCACATACTTCCTACCCAGTTACCGAACTGCCAACCTTAAAGGTTCAGAAAAGATGAAAAGTCTGCCTCTTAGATAAGGACTTACTAAAGCCAAGTCCTTGCATTTCTCACATATAGAATGCACCTGGCCCGGGATTTGACACACCTCCCTTAAAAGTCTGAACAAAAATATACTCCCCTCTCTCTTATCTTCACTTGAGAATGTCAAAAAGCAATCTGGTACCTGTTTTTAACAAACCTTCATTATAGTCTAAAAACCATATTCACCCTATTACGAGTCACCCAAGAATATAAAACTAAGTCTTATTTTTACAGATTTTGGAACTCAATATCAGGTTTTTCCTTGCTTCCACCTCCTTGGGTGAATCCTCAAATTTACTCTGAAAATTAAAGTGTTTGCTAATTTCGCTTAACTCAATGTTGTTACTCTAAGACAACAATTCCATCCCTAGAAGGTTATTTTCTCAAAGCTAACTCTATTTGGGGGCTGTAGTGACTGATTTCAGTGACATATTTCTGAATAAAGTTGTATAGTGATCTGCCCATTCATGTGGGAAGAGCTATGTACTCAGCTGGTTCCATTCCACTTCACTTCACATGAATCTTGCAGGATCTAAAGAAAAAGACATTGAAAGAAAGTAATGTGGGTGCAAAGGAAAAGTTCATCTATCTCTCTGCAGTTCTTCAAAGACTGGACAAAGATACAAATAAACTTAAGGTTCAACTACTCACAGAAAATCTCATATTTAATAATGTGTATGGAGAATTTTCATGGCATTGAATTCTGAGGCAGTTGGGGCAAATCAAAGACTTCCATCCTGTGCTAAGGTCTGGAAAGGGGAGCTGGAGGATGTTGTGTATGTGTGTGGGGCCATGGTCGTCCCCACAGGGTTTCTTAGAGAGGCCTATTTCTAGGTAAACTGACTTTTGGATTAAGGCCTTCTCAAATTACGTTCCTCTGCTGGATAAGAGAATAAAAGACCACTTTGGATTAGTGGCAGGATGGAGACCCAGGAAGTAGCAGGTGGTTTCTTTGATCAAGGGAAGGGCTACATGGCTGGAAGAATTCCTTTTTCATTTGATGTGTCCTCCATTGTCCTTGGCTACTTTGTGTCAAAATGGTGCACCCACCACCACCACCACCATCACCACCACCA